>OZ026606.1:22037572-22042572 GCA_964020085.1 Micromussa lordhowensis
CGTGAATTTAAGTGAAATTTGGTAAGTTTAAAGAGAGGTTGAAAGGGAAAAAAGGGGTTATGGAACACCACCAGACAGTTGCCCGACCGCACAATGGCACCCCCGGTTGTTGGGCAACTGTTTGGAGTGTGTCTACCAATTTTTTAATTTCAAACTCTATTTTAAAACAACAACAAATCTTCAAAATTTCCTATTTCCATCAATTTTACTAATCCTTTGAGAAAAACTATTTCTCTCCAAATATACCTAAAAATCACCAAAAAATTTCCAAAACAACCCAAAACATAGATATGTGAGATGAGCAGAGAGATTCTTGATTGCTTGAAACGTAAACAAGATATTTGCATAAAAAACATAATACCCAGCCAAAATACGGCTTTCATGTGTACCCCGGCCTTAAGAACGGGGAAATATTTTGAATGAATAATAAAGCAATTATTGAATTCGGCTTTCGTAGGATGTGAAGAATTCTGCAGATCTCGGAGGGTATTATCCACCTCGGCCTTCGGCCTCTGTGGATAACACCCTCCTTGTTCTGCAGAAATCTTCATATCCTACTCAGCCTCATTCAATAATTGCTAAATATTCAATCTTCCTTTACTGTCTAAAATCCGCACGCGTCATTGGTCGAATTGATGACGTGAGTTCCCGTTACCTAGCGACACCAAAGTGACAGGTGCGTTATTACAATAACGCATAAAACGATTCACATCAACCTCCCCTTAATCGGACCGCGAAAATCGAAAGATGTGGAAATTGTAGGGGAAGAAAAGAAATTTTTATTTGTGGTATTTTCATCTTTCCAGCAATGTGATACTAAGACAATTTATTTACACGCCACTCAGGCTCAATAGTAGACATAAAAAATATATGACACTAAAACTACTAAAATGCATACATCATTGTTATATCAAGTTGAATAATCGAACTACTGATGTAATAGTCGTTTACGGATCTTCAAGGCTTTTTATTTTGAAAAACTAAACATGTTAGATATTTCTACGGCTTATATATATTGTCCAAAGCTTCCATTCCCTAAAATAATAGGCTTGTGCCATTAGTGATCAAATCTACAACTCGCTTACGATCGCCGTGTACTACACGAAAAATATAGCCTAGACGATTTCGTCTATATACCATTTTCCACAAGGCGAGTCGCGCTAGCTACAAAAATCGCTTGTGACAAAGTTGTATGATAATAACCTTTATTTAAAGAGGGGAACACCTATTACTATAAAAGTATTCTCCCTAGTGGCCCTCTAAAAACAAAAATATTGAATGAATCTATAAAGCTATTTCTTGTAATTTGTGGGCCCAAATGTCCAGTTAATTATTAATAAAAGACAAGTACTATGCTATTAAGTTTTGAAATACAAAATTTGCAAAGTACGTAACCTGACTGTAAAAAGAGCAAGACTGTCCCTTTATATTTCTATGTCAGGTACACTGTACCCGTGAAGTTATGAACTGGATCAGGAATAGTGATGTGATTTTTTTCGTAAAACAACTTTTTTGCCTCTGACAAAATGTCCAAGATATCAACTAGCCGCTTTGAACCGTGTAACTTGATGACGCTTAGAAGGGTAGAAATGTACCCCTTTCTGTACGGAACAAACAAACATAAGAAGTTTTCTTCGACAGGCAATTTCACAGAGAATGACTTTTCGTCAAGAGGCTCACCAGCTTGAAGTGCTGTAGTTGTCTGGTGGCCTTGAATAATGAAAATCTTTGGCACTTCTTGCCAGGGGAAAAATTCCTCAAATCTGAATTTGGCTATAAGTTTAGTAACACTCAAGGAGCTCCCATCGAAGCTTTCTATTTCCCAATCCTTAGTGACACTGGATTGTATAAAGCAAACAAAACGATTGTAACCGCGATAAACTCTGTTAGCTACAGAACGTATTACCTGTTCTAAGTTATCATTTGTTTTGCAGACTTTTTCATCCACATCAAACCCGAGGTCTTTGAAAACACTTTCAAATTCCTCTTTTTCTTCGCCAAGAGTTTCAAGTTTCTGTCTAGTGACGATAACCTGACAAAACCCTTTTCTTCCTCGGAAAAGTAGGCCTACAAAGAAAGGAAAGAAAGGAAACAGAAAAAAACAAATTATTCAATACAAAATTGGTTTGGTGGAATATGCGGAGTGCGGAGTGTAGCAAATGACTGAGGAGTGTTGAAAACACGGAGTGTAGAAAATGAGGAGTGCAGAAATGAGGAGTGTGAAAAACGAGGAGTGTAGAAAATCAAAAAAAGTTAAAAAGTAATCGCCCTGAAAAAAAAAGTGTCCGCCTTATCAAAATTATAACCAACCCATTAATTTCGTGCGATTAATTGGCTACTTTACGTCACGTGGTGTAAATCACCGGACAGTTCTCACGTAATAAACCCCGCCTGCGTCAGTAATATCAATCCTGACGTGGAGTTTCCCTATTAAATTGAACTAAACTCAATCGCTGGAAAACCTCCAGTCCTAGCTGCCAAATATTTTGAAAAAATACTATGTGAGAAGATGACATTTCCTACACGCATATTCCACTGAACCTAAAAAAATTAGCACCAATCATAACTAAATAAACCTTAGCACGGTTCTTTTACACTACATATATTCATAACCCCCGACCTTCCGCGGCCCAAATGCTCCTAGATTGACATTCCTCGCTAACATGTGTGCCTACATGTCGCTGCCAAGGATCTAACTAGCCAACCTTATGCTGATGACCTTCAAAGTAACTTCAATCCTCCATAGCAAAAAACATGGCGGCTGTACATTTTACCACAATACCATGTGAACCTTACAGTGCCCATAAAGTACAAGGAAAGCCAAATTTTTGCAATGTTTCTCCCTGTGCTAACGAACTTGCTAACGAGTATATGCTTGGTTTAAACATGTTAGCACTTTTCTGTACGTTTTTACTAGCGTTGTTAGAGCTTTCGTCGGCCAAGACTTATGGTAAATGTACCAGTTGCCTTCTGTTTTTGGTACGGAGGATAAAATTACTTTGAAGGTCATCAGAATTACTTTGACGGTCATAATATTGATACTTTGAACCATAACTATAACCATGCGTGCTGTCAGATGACTTTAACGAGTACGCACCAAGCGATCTCTTGACCTCACTGGAGAGTGAGAAAGAAAGAAAAACGCGTCCAGCATCTAAACGTATCCAGGAATAGGTAACATAGCCAGTAAAACTGACCGACCGACCGAGCTATAACTCCTTCTAGCTACGCTATCGCTCGTTAGAAAAGGGCAAGCAGCGATCGCGAAATACCAAGTTACGTACTACGTAACTTGGTATTTCAAGTACAATTGTTTCTAAGGGTTTCATTCCTTCATTTTACCTTACCGTAGAACTCCATTTCGAGATTGTCCACACTTCTTTTAAGCTCTGTGTTCTCCTTCTCAAGGTTTGATATCCTCTCCAAATAATCTAATATTTTATAACGAGAAGATAAAAACAGCTAAGCTTAAGTCAATAAACATGGAGTCTCAAGAGTTTGGTTTCCTTCCTTGTTGCGCCTTAAAGTTTACTTAGGTTTGTCACTACCATGACTATGTTAATTAAATATTTACTTTGTCCTATTTTTCAGTTCATGAACACATTAAAATAAGTGGCTCACATGAGCTTAATAGCAATTGGTTTTAGTAAAGGAACACATCATACTGCTTCCTCTCAGAGAATAACCTTTTTAAAAGTAATTTTGCAGAGAAACTCATTAGTTTGGGAAGCTTTTGTAACACATCGTTACAATCAATATTTGTGTACCAGTAATCTTTTGGCCGGTGAAATGACACCACGTGTATAATGTTGCAATCTGATTCACTGTAGGTTTGTACTAGCAATGTATCAAATCAGCGTCATACCGAAACAAAACCTTAGTTCGATTCTTTTACGCGACATATATTCATAACCCCCGACCTTCCGCGGCCCTAATGCTCCTAAATTGATATTCCTCGCTAACAACATAGTTGCGCGTTAGTAACCGAAATAAAAAACACTGCATTCTGTTCAAATGTTCGTTTTAGCAGCAAAATATAAAAGAAACCATAAATTCCTCGTTGAATACCAAGTAATAACTGCTCGTTTCCTTTGAAAGTCAGATGAAATTTGAACAGAACATTATTTCATTTAAAAAAACGCTTGATCGAAGGCTAAATTCACAAGCCACTTGACATCGACACAGGACAAAAATATTCGAAGAGATATTTTTTATTTCATATATTAACCTATTACATATGACATACCAGATTCATCCCTGCTGGAGAAAGACTTTAGTTTCAAGTAGGGTGGAGGAGATGGATAGGTACCAGTGAGTCGACCGTGAAGAAATTGGTATCTTCTTTTTTCCATATCCATTTGAATATCATGAAATTCACGTTGTATGTCTAACAGCTCGTTATAGGAAGGTTGTCTTTCATGCCAACTTTCGAGTCTCTCCCCCATCTTCTTGATTTCCTCGTCAAGTTTGTAAAAGCTGGCAATCTCGTCTTCAAATAAAAAAACAATCAACGCAAAGCGTTTGAAACCTGAAGCTTCACACTAACTGTTACAGAGAGATGTTTGTGACTCCCTGGGGCCGGGTTGATCGAAAGCCGGTTAACGCTATCCCAGGGATCAAAAATTAACCGAAGTATTAATTTTTCTTGTACACCAATATATTTTTCATTGCTTAGGTTCTGTGTAGTTTGAAATTGTTCAAACTCAAAACTGCAGGGCAAACAATAGAAAACGAAAGCCTCTCCGAAAGTTACAAATGAACTGAAATCCAAATTCTCACTAGTCCTGGGTTAGTTTCATCGGGCTTTGAACAACCCAGCCCAGGTCGTGTGCCTACATGTCCCTGCCAAGGATTTAACTAGCCAACCTTATGCTGATGACCTTCAAAGTAACTTCAATCCTCCATAGCAAAAAAGATGGCGGTTGTACATTTCACCACAATACCATGTGAACCTTACAGTGCCCATAAAGTACAAGGAAAGCCATATTTTTGCAATGTTT
>OZ026606.1:22057572-22077572 GCA_964020085.1 Micromussa lordhowensis
GACGGGTTGTTGGAAAGCCGGTTAACGCTAGCCCAGGGATCAAAAATTAACCGAAGTATTAATTTTTCTTCTTCACAAATATTTTTCATTGCTTAGGTTTTGTGTAGTTTGAAATTGCTCAAACTCAAAACTGCAGGGCAAACATTATAAAACGAAAGCCTCTCCGAAAGTTACAAAAACTGAAATCCAAATTCTCGCTAATCCTGGGTTAGCTTTATCGGGCATTGAACAGCCCAGCCCAGGTCGTGTGCCTACATGTCCCTGCCAAGGATCTAACTAGCCAACCTTATGCTGATGACCTTCAAAGTAACTTCAATCCTCCATAGCAAAAAACATGGCGGCTGTACATTTTACCACAATACCATGTGAACCTTACAGTGCCCATAAAGTACAAGGAAAGCCATATTTTTGCAATGTTTCTCCCTATGCTAACGAGCTTGCTAACGAGTATATGTTTGGTTTGAACATGTTAGCACTTTTCTGTACGTTTTTATTAGCGTTGTTAGAGCTTTCGTCCGCTAAGACTAAATGTACCAGTCGCCTTTTGTTTTTCGTACGGAGGATGAAATTACTTTAAAGGTCATCAGAATTACAATTGTTTCTAAGGGTTTCATTCCTTCATTTTACCTTACCGCGTAAGTATCTTTCGAGATCATCGTCAACTCTTCTTTGCAGCTCTGTGTTCTCCTTCTCAAGGTTTGATATCCTCTCCAAATAATCTAATATTTTATAATGAAAAGATAAAAACAGCTAAGCTAAACAAGGAGTCTAAAAGAGTTTGTTTTCCTTCCTTAGCGCGGCTTAAAGTTTACTTAGGTTTGTCACTACCATGATTATGTTAATTAAATATTTACTTTGTCCGATTTTAGTTCATAAACAGAGAAAATAAGGGGCTCACATGAGCTTAATAGTAGTTGGTTTTAGTAATGGAACACATACTGTTTCCTAAGATATTTTGTAAGACATCGTTACAATCAATGTTTCTGTACTAGTAATCATGACACCACGTGTATAACGTTGAATCCGATTCAATGTAGGTTTGTAGTAGCAATGTATCAAAACAGGGTCATACTTTTAGAATGCGCAACTGGAATAGTCGTTGTTGAAGCAAAGACCATAGGCTGCGGTTTACTAATAGAATGTGGAGCGAGCAAAGAGGCGGATTCAGGTGTAGGGACTGACTTTTCTTTTGCTGTTTGGGTCTCCTCAGGTTCGTGTCCTTCAAGCAATTTTTCAAAAATAGCTGAAAAACTATTCAAGGTTTTTAAAAACTTTTCTCTAAAAAAAAATACTTCAACCCCGACTGGTATCAGGTTGTCGTAATATATTAAGGTTCATTCAAAAACTCATTAATAATTCATGAGCCTAACAGCCTAACAAAACACCGATAAAGCGTCACGTGCATGATCTTTATATCTGATAAAATTAGTAGTGTTATATTAGGGCACACCAGGACAGTACGCATTTTACACAACTTAGCGTAGTTAACCGTAGTTAGCGTAAGATGCGTAGTTAGAGTATCGTGAAAACATGAGTTGAGGACATTTTACTCATTTTACACTAACTCAGCGTAGTTAGCGTAGTTAGCGTAAGATGCGTAGGTTGTGTAGAATATATGTCAAAAAACAACAAAACTGGTGGCCACCAGACCTCTCAGGAGAGACTCTTTAACATTTTTGTGCACAACCCACCCGCCTCTCCTGAGAGGTTTTTTTAATTTTCCCACCTCCACACCGGTTCCTTGGAACCACTAGCAGACTCACCACGTGAGCCAAGTTTTTTTTTTTTGCCCTCCGGCTTGGGGTTGAACCAGCACTTCTGACGTATTTTCATACGACTATAGCTCTACTCAACAACCTTGCCGCCATCTTCAGGCAATTCATTTTTACTATTTATTTATTATTTATCAGCCCTCGGAAAGAGGCAGGGGTTTTTCCCTTTCCGAGGGGGTGTGTATGGGTATAGAGAGGACAGCCCCTGCTTTTTCTGACCAAACTATACCCATACACAACCGAATTACTGTATCATGTCTCCAACTCTTTTATATCACACGTTTTGAGTTTCCTAACACTTGTGGTGCAAACTCCAATGTCCCACTCACGCAATGTCCCGCTCACGCATGCGCGATGTAGCATAACCGTATCATTAATATTCAAAACACGTTTCATAACACCCACGCATACTAGCGTGTCTCATCATACATCTTTAAATATTTATCAATAATTGGGCTATTATCAATCACGAAATTGTCAACGTTTGTCATTTGATTAATTAAACTTTCTCGGTTAAGATCACCTGAGCGCATCGCTTCTCGAATCATTATTAACAAATGCTGGTAACTTTGATAGGCATAGGTACAATTTTGAATTTTTAAGTCTAAACCTTTGTGTTCCATGTAGCCTTTAACTAATAATGCCACTGTACTAATCGCTATTAGACTGATACCACCAGTAGCGATAGCGCTAGCAATACCACCTGAAGCGGTCAGTACAGAGAGTGAATTACCAATGAATTTGAACAATTTGAATCTTTTGTAAGCCTTTTTAAAAGCCCAACATTTCCTATGATAGCTTAGATAATAAGACTTTAGTTCGTCTACTTCATCAGTCGATAATTTGTCTGAAATATGATTCCAATCGAAAATATTCTTTTTAGCCACCATTATATTATTTTATTATATTTATAAATTAAAAACAATTTGATCACTATCATAGCCCATTTGGATTAATTCATCATATATTTTTTCAGTTTGATCACCTTGAAGGTTTACAGTTTGGTCTCTAATAAAACCGTTACACGCTAACTTTTTCTTCCAATCTTTTAAATTAAAACCTTCAATCTTTTCAAATGAGGTGATTGATTTTTTTCCCCTCTTTTCGAGAGAAATTTTAATAAACTTTCTACTTTCATCTATCAAAGAAGATAAACTTTTGATATCCATCTATTCTTTGGATAAGATAAATTTTTCTAAAATGCGTGAGTTGTATTGTCTAGATGAAACGCGTTTCCGGGAACCCCCTAAACTCCCACGCAGTGTCTTATGCCATAAGACAATTTCTTTGTTTGGACTCCTAATATTTTATGCATTCACGCTTCACGGTTGAATGTCAATTTCGATCAATAAGTTTACCATCGCGTGTGTTACAGATGAATTCGATGTTTTGCTTCGAAAATTGATCGTGTCACCGGCTCGTATCGTAATCGGATCGCTGAAAATAGTCATCTTTGACCACTCATCCGCAGGTTTGATAATTTTTAAATCTTTATCAGCACCATTGTGTACTAAGCCGACGATCACTTCAGATGCTTGCCTATTGCCCGCGCAAACACAAATGCTGCCACGAACTATTTTACCGTCTACAGGACTAGGCCAACCATATTGCTTATTTCGCTCACATCCATTACCGAAACTCCATTGGAGTGTACTTTTAATCAGTGGTCCATTCTCTTCTGCATAGACTGTGATGAACGGGTGGACAGAGGTATTTGTACTTTGCGTCTTAGTCTCTAAATCATTGTAATCGACTTTGCTTTTTAATGCATCATTGAATTCGATTGCTAAAGTTCCTAAATCAGTAATTAAAGCGTAATCCTTTAAAGCTGATGAGTTAGTCTTTTTAGCTAGTTCATTGTTAACGTATGTAGTTGCTGCTTTTGTCTTTAATAAATCAGATACGAAACGTTTAGTGGTTGCGTCGTGATCATTTATTGGAGCGGAAATGTTAGTTAATCTCTTGTTTTGTAAATGGAAATGGTTGTCTGGAGTTAATTTTAAGCCTATTCCTTTTTTAACCTTTTCTACTTTTCCTGTCGTTGATGGTTTTTCATGTTGCCCATTTGTAAATCCCATATATATATATTTATATTATACAATAGTTCCTTCGCTCTTTTCAAATTCTTTTATTAACTGATAAGCTTCACTGTTATTATCATAAATATTTTTAGTTATTAATCCTCTCACCTTAGTGAAAGGATTATCTTCTACATTTACTCTTAATATACTATCATTTCCAAAAGCATTACCCACATTAATTGGAGCACTAATTCCACTAAAAATTATATTCATAACTGTGCCTTTTACCCAAATCCAAAATAGGACTTGCTTTCCTAAAGAGTTATTTGGAATATTAAATGATCTTAAAGATGGTTCATCTATTGTAGGATTACGTGAAATTACTACTTTGCTTTTATCAACAAAAATAAATACACGAATTGATGAATTTTTGATTGTAAAAAATACAGACATTACATTATTTGTACTTGCACTATGCTGGAAGACATAATAAAAAGTGAAATTACCTCCATTATCACCATTAGTTACAAACTGATATGTATTTGGTGTTGTACCTTCATTACTATCAGAAAAATACAAATCTTTTATTAAAGAAATCTTTGAATCATTTCTTAATATATATTTTACTATTAATTCTATAACATTTTTATTTTCATTAATAGTAGGATTTTCTTTTGCAATTTCACTATTTACTTTTGCAATTTCACCATCAACATATTTTACAACATTATCTTCTGATTCATTTAGTTGTTTCACATTAACGGCATCATTTTCTTCAACTCCCTCATTTAATCCTTTTATTTGTCTTCCACCCATATTAATAGGTGCTTCATAATAGACGATTTTGTTTCTGATGGTATAGAATCTATCCCAAATTCGTGGGTCAACGTCATTCTGATGACCACTTACACCATAAACAACTACAAAGATGTTTGTGAAAAAATCATAAGTTTCACCACTCCTGTACTTTAAAGTTAAATCAATATCTAAATCAATAATCCCAATGTTTCCATATTTATGAAAATTGATAATTGTTCTACTATGATCAGAAAAAGTATTTGTATTATTACGTGATACATTCAAAGTTTCGGATACAGCGTTAACAACCACTTCATCTTTATCCACTTTATTACCATAATACATTTCAAAAGCTAATGTATACTCACCTAAATCTAATGATTTTAAATCAATAGTTAATCGAGTACTATAATAATGGATGGAATCATCATACTTAATTTTAAATCGATAAGTCTCTCGTTTAATTTGATAAAAATCTCTATCTTTTTTTCCAGCTTTAGTAATATCATCATCATCTTCTTTAAATAGGTCATCATCCATAACAAAAGAGAATTCATTCTCTTGTCGGTTTGCTTTAATATTAAGTGCTTCTGCTTCACTCACTTTATCTTCTATCAAAGAGTTAATAACAGCGTTATTATCACTAATTGTCCTATTAACATAGTTAACATTGGAAGCGTGAAAGCTATCTGATGAATTTGGATCTTTCAAACGGATAATGCTATGATTGGCCATATCGAGATCTCCTTCCATGGGATAAGGATTTTTCCTGTTAAGAGCTGCTGCAGCGACATCATTTATTTGTCTTTTTAGTTGACCTCTCTGTCCGTGAAAATACCCAAAGTTAATAACATCATTGGATTGAGCATTTTGTGCTGCTTGACTTGAGTCATCTTCAACAAAAGGTTTAATATTTCTAATAGAATTTCCTCCCATATCGAGATTTCCTTGCATCCCTCGATCACCAGTAAGGGGCAGATATGTAGACTTAGCTCCTCCAACAGTTAGGGCTGCATCGTCTGCTGAACTACTCTTAATTCCAGTGATAGCATTATCACCCATTTGGAGAGTACCTGTCATAGCACGTGAACCATCCAATTTTAATACATCTGTAGGTAGCTTACTTATTTCTGCTAAGACAAATGCCTTGGAGACCAAATCATTTGTATCAAAAGTATTGACACCATATGGTTCAGTATTTCTTATCCGTTTACCTTTTAAGTCATAGTCATCACCTTTTAATTTTAAAAAGTTTTCATTGACATAAAGTTTATTAACAGCCATTTTAGAATCTTTTACATAATTAGGGTAATCAATGATTGGGACATCATCTTGAGTCTCTAAATCTGTTATTTTATTGTCATTCATCTTGAGATTTCCAGTCATAGCACGAGAACCATCTACTTTGAGATAAAGACTTAAATCAGACTGTGGTATGGAAGCAATTTGACTTTCTAAATAAGTCTTTGTCACAGGTTGCTGCGGCCCAGTTGGAATAGGTAAGCTAAAAATCCTATTTCCATTCATAGAAAGATTACCAGTCATGTTTTGGCTTCCGTTTAGGAGTAATACTTCTGACCTATCTGCTTTTCTAGAAGATAAATCATTAATAGCAATATCCTGTTTAGCGTCTTCATCGTCAACATATTCTTTGCTTGTTGCATCTTTAGAGTCAATAGGATTACCAAGATTGATTATCTTTTCATTATTCATATTGATCGGTTCAAAATTTAATATTGTTCCTGAAAAATCAGTACTTTTAACATTAAATAATCTATGATCAAAACTAGTCCTTTGTATTCCTTTGACACATCTACTAAAAAATAGAAATTTAAAATTAGAGTTACTGGAACCATAATATCGAAATTGTAAACGGATGTTCACATCTCTTTTAGAACTATTAAATATTATGTAAGCTTTTGCGTAATTGCTAAACCAATCATGACTAAAATCAATTATGTTTGCATTACCAGTGACATTTGTAACTAATAGCCTATCTGAATCACCATCTGTAACTATATTTGTTCCATCATATCCAAATATTTCAAAAACGATAGAATAATTAGGATCTATTTCTAAATTGTTCACTAGTCGAACAGTACAATAAGCATAACCAGATTGCGCCCCTTCTCGAGGCGCTTCTAATAGTTCAAAATGATCAGTGTGCCCAGGAATAGGTATAGAGCCTTTAGTACATTCTGCTTTATCACCAAAATCTTTATAAAAAGTAAAACTAGGTTGCAAATGATAATTTGTCCTATGATCTGTTGTCATCTCCTTTAATTGTTTTAGAGGTACAGCATCAGTATCATCCGTAGCATCTTCTAAATCACTAATCTTATGATTATTCATATTTAAATGACCAGTCATTGAAGTTGTTCCATCTCTTTTCAGATAAGGTGACAAATCAATAGCTGGTAGGTTATTATCTACATACTCTTTTGTTGCTGCATCATTATTATCGATAGGAGCAGCTACTTCAGTTAATCGCTTACTATCAATATCAAAATTACCATCATCAGTTAGACTAAATCCAATTCCAGGTAAACCAGGATCACCTTTTTCACCTTTACCACTTGTTGATGATGATTCAAGTTGCCCATTACTATAACCCATATATAATATACTAAATTAAATTTCTTCTTCTTCTACTTCCAGACCCTTAAGACGTAACATTTTCCGATGAATATTAAAATCTTCAGAATCTTCAGATTCAGATGTGTCTCTCAAATAATCGATATGTAAGCTATAAAGACTTTTAGTTAACGACAATATTCTATCGTCAATAACTTCGTTGTACTTTTCCTCAATTGATTTTAGTTTTAGTAGCATAGCACTAATATTTTCATAATAAAAATCCATTTCTGACAAATCAACTATTATTGAATTTGTTAGTCTCTTACATTCTTCTTTATCATTTACTTTTTCATTAACATTACCATTACCATTGCCATTGTCATTACCATTTCCATTATCCATCCTATATATTTTCATTGAAATTTTTTCTGATTGTCTTTTTTGTCTTATCAATGTACGCAAAACTATAAGGCTCACTAGTCGCACTCTCGAATCGCTTCTTAGGTACATTGACTTCTTTACACATTCTTGCTTTCTCTGCATTACTTGGAGAGTCAAAAATACAAAAATGAGAGCAATTCAACCTGATGTCTTTGGGAGTGAGATAATAAGATTGACTTAAATAGATTACACTGCAATTTTTATGACGACCACCAATAAAATATTCAATGAGAGGTTTTTGGTTTCGTTCACAAACATAATCATCAAAGATCACTATTTTTTGGTTATCATTATCTAGGCTTTCCAGAGGAATGACATCACCATTACTCTCTTCTATGACATCATAACCAGCCTCTTCTGAAATGGGTTGAAATGTTTCTAATAGTTGTCTGTACTTTGGTTGCTCAAGATTTTTAGAAAACAAGTAAATCTTATCATAGTAGAGTAGATTATAAAGCATATGCATGAGAACGTTAGTTTTACCACAACCGCTTGGTCCACAAATTAACATTCGAAAAGTGTCTGAAGGCATATAAGGTAGCAGTCGTTTGAAATTGCGGTCATTATTAGAAGCTGAATCATAATTAGGAATTTTCATCTATATAATTAATATTTTTTAAATAAATGTCGCATATTATTTCACATAATATAAAAAATATAAATATTATATGAGTCTCTCAAATTGGAAACGATTAGCTCAGAAGCGGACTGAGACTGGAAAGATGAAGAATCAGCTTTATGATGAGATCACTGAAGAGAAGATAAAGAGTAAGACTTCTGACCAGCGGATAACAAAATCATTTAGACTAGATGAAATCATAGATGGGTTAAAGGCACAAAAGCCTAAGAATAGACCACAAATGAGAATACGTCCCGGCCCGGCAGGTAAACCAGATGAAATTGATTATGCACCAGAAGTAGATCCATATGAAGATATGGATGTAGAAGGATTATTAGATCTCCAAGATTACGTAGCGCCACAGGCAGAAAAACAAATAATACCTAAAGGTCCTCCACCAAAATATGAAATGGATCCTAGTTTTTGGAATCTAGGAGGAGATGAATCTTTACCACCAGAATATTCTTTTGTGGAAGAAGGACCTTTAGAAATTGAAGCACCACCTGATGATGATGATGATTTAGATAGAGGAGATATTAATAGGATTTTAGATAGTACAGGTCTTCCTAACTATGATGATGTTGAAATGAGATTATCCCAACCAGAAATGACACCAGTTAAACGTAGTAAATATCTCGAGAGTAACATAAAACGAGCAAATTCTGAAATAAGCAGTATTACAAGTACATTTAAAACAAATACAAGTAAAAGACTAAATCAAGCTATAAAAAATAATGCTCCTAGAGATGTAATAGAAAAGCTAGAGCGAGAAAAGGATATGGCTCATAAATTTGCAGATAGTAGACTAAAACCTATTCAAGAATATAGAGACTATCTAAAAGTACAGAAAAAGAAAAGTACAAAGGGAAGTGGCGTCAAGAGGGGAAGTGGTGTCTATTTCTATAATGATGCTCAAGAATTACTAAAGAAATTAACACTAATTATTGGCGAAATGGAAGCAGGGAATACAAGTGTCAAGATGAGAAATATGGGTCAAACTATCTTAGACACTCTACTAAGAACAAAATCAATCAATAAGTCGCAATATCAAAAGTTAGTGAAAAAATATTTCGGGGTCTAGTAAATATTATTTACATTAGTATATGGAGAGAGAAATCTCATTAAGCAGTTTTGCAGTTAAAGATGAACCTGGTAATCGACCTGGTGATTTTACTACAAGGTTTTCTAGAACGCTGGACTATGAACACAGTGATGGGATTTGGTATATTGGTTTTAATAAAATTATTTCAATGGCTTTTACATGGACAAATATAAATTCTGGTTATAACAATCAAAAGATAGCTTACAGTAAAGACGGTGGGAAAACATTTACAGATATTGATTTTCCAAAAGGAGTTTGGGATTACACTGATATTGATAATTACATTAAGGAAAAGACTAAAATAGTCCGCGGTGATGGTGATGAAGAATTTCCAATTACGGTGACTTTTGATGAACCAACTTTTAGAGTCTTAGTGACTTTAGACGCTAACTATCAGCTTGACCTGCGTAAATCTAATTTTGGTAAACTAATAGGATTCGATAAAGTGATCTTAAGAGATGAGAGAAACGTTAGCCCCAAAGTACCTAACCTATCAGAAGATACAGATGTCCTAAATATTCACTGTGATTTAGTCTCTGATTCATTAGTAGATGGGGTAGAATCAGATATTGTTTTTAGTTTTGGTACAGGAACGCTGAGACCTTCTTACAATTTTACCCTTGAACCGCGTCGTGTTATATTTAATCCTATCAATAAAACAAGAGTTTCAAGCGTTCGAATCTATGTAACTGATGGTTTAAGAAGACCAGTCTATTTAAATCATGCTGACACAGCATTTTCATTAATCTTAAAAAAAGTTCCATTTTAATTATATATGAAGTCAAGAGAGTTCAAAAAGATTTATCACCCAAGAACGGGACGATATGTCTACAAACACCGCGGCAATGGAATTATAGTAGACAATCTTATGAAACCACTAAAGAAGGTAGCTAGTGCTTTAACTGGACAGGTTTTAAAACCATTTGCTAAAAAAGCAATACAAGCTGGTGTATCTCAAGCGGGAGAACGAGTTGGTAAAAAGGCTGCTGATAAAGTTATAGAGCGATCAGGTGAGCTTATCCGAAAAAGGCTGTCCTCAGGGTCTAAAAAAGCGACAAAGTCAACAAAGTCAAAGCCAGGTAGAGCAAAGCCAAGGACTCAGGATGAAGTTAATGCACTGATTAATAATCTTATAGCGCGATCTTAAAGAAAAAAAAAATATGATAAAAAATATATAATGGCATTTAGATCACCAGAGAATGTTCAGAGAAACGAACTAGTGCAATTTCGTCTTCAAGATGCTATAAGAGCTCCTGCCAATACTCAAGAGCAAAATAAGAAAGGATACAAATTTCATGTTACTGATCGTGGTATTATGCTTGATTGGTTTAACGCCTTTTTTGAAGTGCGATTCAGATTAGACCTTAAAGCAAATGGTGGGGACAATGCAGACGCCAGAACAACAATTATTAATGGCTCGCATTCATTAATTAAGCATATGGTAATAAAGAGTGCAGGAAAAATCGTCTACGACACTGATAATCTTCATCTTGTAACTTTTGCAAAAAATCTTTTAGAATATTCAGATGATTTTGGGCGTAGTACAGCCAAAAATAGCTTATGGTATTTAGATACAGATGCCACTTCAGATGATACAAACACTGGTTTGGAAAGTAGGCGTTTATTAACAGCTAACAGAGCTCATGTTAATACAAGTATTCCATTAAATAGGTATTCTTTTTTCGAAGAATTAGAAGGACGATTGTTACCACCAATGGATCTCCAATTTGAAATAGAACTGACACCGGACGCTGAAGTATTATATGGGGCAGTTGATACATTGAGATTAGTAATTGATCGTTTTTATCTATGGGTACCCCGACTAGAACCAAAAGATGCTCTGATGACTAAATTCATCAGTGAATACCAAAAACCCAGTAAATGGAAATACCTCAAAGAAATGTACCAAACTTCAGATACTACCAGAAACAGTGGTGATTTCAGAATCTCAGCTAGTATTGATAAAGTACAGCATGTTTTCCTCTACTTCCAGAGACTTAAGACAAATGATATGACAGCAAATCCTTATATTTTTGATACTTTTAAACTGAACGCAGCCAATAATAATAGTCATCTTAGCACATGTCGTCTTGAATATGGTAATGGTGTCTACTATCCAGAACTTGAATATGATACAGAAAGTAAAACAAGAATCTATTATGATTTAATGAATTATTCATGGAAAAAGAATGATTATAATACAGGTACTCAATTGAATATCGCTAATTTTTCGAGTCTTTACCCAATGTTATATTTTGATTTAACTTATCAAACAGAACAGTTAAGCAGAGATCCAAAGCAACTTAACATAAGATTTCGCCTCTCACAAGCCGCAGCTGCTGATTTTAGAGTGCATGCAATTGTTCTCTATGAAGAAGATGTTGTTGTTGATAAAGTGGGAGATCAATTAGTTATTGTCTAAAAAAAAATACTTAGAAAAAATATTTTAATATAATATAAATGAGAGTTAAAGAAAGAGTGAACGAAAGTCAGAACAAAGAAGAAATAGTCGATTTTCTCCATATTGACACTTCAAAGATAACTTTTGCAAAACCAAAGCCAAATAAGCACAATGGAACGCAGATTGGAATATTATACAATGGAAGGACATTATTTGTTAAATATGAAGGATATACTCCCTTTGGATTAAAAGAAAACTATAATAAAGATGGAGAATATCAAGGTACTAGCATGCAAATTAGTTGTGATGGGGAATATCTAGAAAAAGCCAAAGAATTGGATCAATTCTTCATTGATTATATACATTCTAATAATAAAAAAAAAATACCAAGAGAAGCTGTATCAGGTTATGATGAATACGGTCAAGGTGGTTCTTGGAAAAGAATCTGTAAAAAACCGTATAAAATGGTTGATGAAGAGAGAGTGTATCAAGATTACCCATCAAAGATGGAGTTTAATCTATTTTTTAGAAATGATCGACTAGCTACAAGATTTTTTACATGGGATCGAGAAAAGATTGAATATGAATCAGTATCAATAGGGCCACGAAGCGAAGTGAAATTTATTGCTGCTTGGTTTTCAATTACAACTGGAACTTTTGGAGCTACTCTAAAACCAAAATTAATGCAAGTATCATATAGAGAGCAAGAAGATCTTTTTAAAGACTTCATCTTAGATGATGATGAAGAAGAAGATTGGATCTGATTAATAACGTCATAGACTGTGACAAAGGCACAGAACATATATTATTTAGGAATTTAAAAAAGTCCCTAAATAATATATAATGACTGAACTACATCAAATTTCTATAAAACTTTCTGAAGGCCAAAAACGAAAACTATCTAAGGCTTACAGAAACAGAGAAGAAATAAGTTTACGCTTAAGTAAAAATGCGTTAAGTGGTTCCAATGTCCTTATGGTACCAATGAATACTGTTAAGAGACTAGCTAAGGCACAAGCAGCTAATCGAGGAATGGTAATTACTATATCAAAGTATAATATCAGGCGTCAATCTGGGTCTGGTATCTTTAGTTCAATATTGCCAGTATTAAAGAATGTAGCACCAACTATCGGTAAAACACTAGGATTGTCTGCTCTAGCAGGGTTAGCTTCTGAAGGTGCTAGTCAAATAGTTAAGAAAATTAGTGGCGGACAAGTGTATCAAGTACCAAATAATAAACTATTTATGTTAGCTCAATTGGGTGATCTACTAACTAAAGGACAAATAGGAGATTTAGCCCGAGCTCATAAATTAGGAGAAGACTTACTTTTCAAAATGACACAACGACAAGTAGGTAATGGTATTGGTACGTTAATAGCTAGTATTGGTATTCCAATGCTTATTGATGCATTAAAAGGAGGAAGTATAAAAGGAAGAGGAGGAGTTCGAATGGGGAAATCGGATGGAGGAGGAGGTCCTCGTATGGGAATGCCTATGGCTCCACCACCTTTTATTGGGACATGGGGCAGGGGTAGGGGTAGGGTTAAAAAAAAAAAAAAAAAGAACTAAAAAAGCCTAAATTCCATAAAGATATCCCAATGAGTAATTTTGATCTTTTAGATTGGTGTAAATACTTAGGGATTCCTATCAAGAATGTTTTAAGTAGAGATCAGACTGTACCACATCAGCATAAGTTAGCGCTTTTTATCTATAATTTAGAACCTCATTATATGAGTGGTAGTCATTGGGTTACAACCTATGTTCGTGATGGTACAATAAATTACTTTGACTCTTTTGGTATGCCACCTTTTCAAGAGTTGGTAAACCATGCAAAAGAGAAAAACTTAAATCTATTACACCAAAACCATCAAATACAGAATCTCTATACTACAACCTGTGGCTATTTTTGCTTGTATTTCTTGAATGAAATGCATAAAGGAGTAGATTATTTCGATTATATTTATTGCAAGTTTTTAGCTTTGACACAGAAGAGAATGAAAAATTCATAGAAAAATACATTAAACGATTGCTTAGGTAGTTTTTTGGATTTGTCGGAGCTTATTTAAATCTCGTTTCAAACTATTTCTCATATTTCTCACTCTTTTAGTTTCTCCAGAACAACATAAAAAGGCAATTTTTCTATAAAGAAGTTTGTAATGTTTATACATCGCTTCTATTCTACGTATTTCATTGTCAATTTCAATTTCTTCCATTATATAATAATATATTAAAATAAAAAAAAAATAATAATTATAATATAGATGAAAAGCTATTGTGTAAAACAACGTAAACAGACAGAGTGCGTTCCTGGTTCAGAAAGGGTTGTACAGGCAAGAAATGGTCGTGCCATGATGAAATGTAAATGCGCAGAATGTGGGATAACAAAAACTAAATTTGTTAAGTCAGGTACGGTAGGAAGAGGTAGAAAAGGAAAAGGGCTATTACTAGGTAAAAACAGTCCATTTAAGGGAATTCCCCTCATAGGAGCTATATTATAGTTAACTTTGTTAACAATAGTTAACATATATTTATTATAATATTAATTAATATATGTTATCTTATTGCGTTCGACAAAGAAAAATGACTGAATGCGTACCTAATTCTGAAACTTTTGTAATTACAAAAAATGGTAGAAATGCAATGCGATGTATTTGTGCTGAATGTGGAATTACAAAATTTCGTTTTATATCAAAAGCTGAAATGCAAGGAAGTGGTTTTGATGAACTTATTGTCAAAGGGTTGGCTGCTGGTGCAAAAGGATTATTAAACCTAGGTAGAAGGGGAGCCAGTAGAGCAATAAAATCAGATTTTGTAAAAGACAAAGTTAAAGGCATTGGTAAAAGGTATTTGAATAGAGCAATTGACTCTCTGGCTGATGATGTCTCTCGAAAAATTTCTGGAAGGGGAAGGGGAAGGGGTCTCGATATACATAAAGCAATAGGTAAGTTACCTAAACCGAAAGCTGGTTGGACTCTACCAGGACACAAATATACTGGTCCTTACAATGATTTAGAACGACAAGTAAAATGGGATCGTGATACAGGGCAAATCTATGAAATCTATGATCAACCAACAGGTAAGACAGATGCTATAGCCATGCAACACGATGTTGATTACTCAGTATGTGCTGATAAGGGAGGTAATGTAAAATCATGTAAAAATGTGGCTGACAAGAAAATGGTCCAAGCTCTAGATGCAATTCCCTGGAATGAGAGACAGTGGGGTCATTGGCTGGCTAGAAACACTATTAATACAAAGCAAAAACTTGGTTTAGGAGTAAAAAAAAAAACGCTAAAAATTTAGACACATGGGAAGGTCTAGCTAATGAGTTACACAAACCTATAAAACGAAATTTTCGTAAGCGAAGAGTCATTGCACATAATGTAGATGACATCTGGTGTTCAGACTTAGTTGATATGCAAAAGCTTAGCAAATGGAACCGAGGTTATAAATATCTACTAATGGTCTTAGACCTTTTCAGTAAATATGGTTGGATAGTACCTCTAAAGACAAAAACAGGTTTAGAAGTCTCTAAGGCGTTTGAAAGCTTATTTTTCTCTAATAAGCCTAAAATGTTATGGGTAGACAAAGGAAAAGAATATTATAACAAAAATGTGCTGGATCTCTTAGCTAAGGATAAGATAAAGGTCTATTCCACTGAAAATGAAGAGAAATCATCAGTTTGTGAGAGATGGAATAGAACTATCAAAGATAAAATGTATAAGAGATTCACTATGCAAAACAATACAGTCTACGTTGACATCCTTCCGAAAATACTCGCCTCTTACAACAACAGCCGACATAGATCAATAGGAATGACGCCTATCCAAGCTAGAAAACCTGAAAACTATGGAAAAGTTTATTTTAATTTATATGGTGATTTAGCGAGAGAAATCAAAAAAACAAAAACAAATAGAAAACCCGAATTTAGAGTAGGTGATAGAGTCCGAATAAGCAAATACAAAAGGGTGACCTTTGATAAAGGCTATACTCCTAATTGGACTGAAGAAGTTTTCATCATAGACGAAATTAGATTCACTAATCCTATTACTTATAAGATAAAAGACTTAAATGGTGAAGTGATTAAGGGTTCTTTCTACAGAGAAGAGTTACAAAAGACAGATCAAGAGGTCTATAGAATAGAGAAAATTATCAGAAAGTCAAAAGGAAAAGCATTAGTCAAATGGAAAGGTTACCCAGACGAATTTAACAGTTGGGTGCCAGCTGGAGATTTAAAAAAAATTATTTAAAAAAAAATTAGATATGATAAATATTTATATACATGGAAACGACAGAAGAACAATTGAAACGAGAAAAATTGAACAAAATTACCAATGAGAGACTGAAAAATACTGAATGGTACTGTGATGTATGTGGAAATGGAAAAAATTACACTTATAGAGGAAAATATATGCATCTAAAGACAAAGAAACATAATAGAAACTTACACAATAATAATAATTTAAAAAAAAAATTAGACATATATTATTATATATAGATGGATTTTAAAGTTAAAATTAAACCCAAGACCCACCTACCTGCCAAACCATTACCAAAACCACTCGTGCCGAAAAAAATAAGGAAGATAAAAGCATTACCTAGGAGGCAAACACCTGCCGAACAAGCCCCAGCCACACCTGCCAAACCAGCCACACCTGCCAAACCAGCTACCGAACCGGCTTCATTACCTAAAAGACTCCAAGAAAAGGTTAAAAATTTATTTAATGAAATAATTCCATATTATATACCTGAACCAATTAAACGATTGAAATTTATCCCTGAAGCAATTAGTAATTTTACTACTAAAATTATCCCTAAAGCAATTAGTAATTTTTTTTTCCCTGAAGCTAAAACTGAACCTGAAGCGATTAGTATTCCTGAACGTAGTAAAGCATTAAAAGGATATGCAAAATCTTATGAAGTACCAATTGTTAATAGTAATGATCCATCAATACAGTTAAGTAGGACTAAACGAGCAATATTTGATCTTTTAATGAAATCATTATCAGATAGAAGGGGTTTTAAATATAATACTACACTAAGGGTACGATTATCAAAGCGTAAAGAGGGTACGATTGAATACAGAGAACCTTATTTTAATGCTGGCCCTTTTACTGTAACCAATAGAATAGATATAGAAGAAAGTATCGATAAGGGTATTGAAAGAATTTTAGAGTTAATAGCTGTTTGGCTCTCTGAAGGTTCTGGTTGGGGATTTGAATCGGTAAAATTACATATAATTAATATTGTCTCTTACTTTCCATTAAGAGGAACATCATATATTCAGCTACCAGAGGAACTGCGTAACTCTATGAAGGGTTTAATCAATCCCAAAAATGAAGACAATAGATGTTTTCTATGGTGTCATAACAGGTATTTAAATCCACTAAAAGTTCATCCAGAAAGGATAACTAAGGCAGATAGAGAAACGGTGAAACGGTTAGATTACACTGGTGTCACTTTTCCGGTCACTGTAAAAGATATTAAAAGGATTGAAAAGCAAAACGAGATTAATATTAATTTATTTGGTTATGATAAGGGAGCTTATCCTATCAGAATATCAGAAACTAATTTTACAGACCACTTGGAATTACTATGGATTGAAGAAGGGGACAAGAGCCACTATGTACTTATAAAGGATTTCAATCGATTTATGACATCATTCAATAAACATCATGGTAGGAAATATTTTTGTCTCCATTGTCTTCATTGTTGCAGTTCTGCTAGAGTTCTGGAAATTCACAGAGAAGATTGCTTATCTATTAATGGAACCCAAGCGATAAAAATGCCTGAAGCAGGATCAAAAATTTATTTTAAAAATCACCAGAAAATGTTACCAGTGCCTTTTACTATTTACGCTGATTTTGAAGCAATCACAGAAAAGATAGACAATTGTCTTCCTCCTGATGGCAAATCTTACACGAGTACTTATCAGAGTCACAAGGCTTGTGGTTACACATATAAATTGGTCTGCAGATATGATCAGAAATATTCCAAGCCAGAAGTAATTTACCGTGGACCTGATTGTATCCAGAAGTTTATCAGGGATATGCTATCTGAAGTCTCCAATTGTCAAAGAATAGTGAGAGAAGAGTTCCAGAAACCATTAGTGATGACAAAGGAAAATGAAATAGATTACCAAAATGCAACTAAATGTCATATTTGTAATCGTCGTTTTAAAGTGGTGGATGGGAAAGATGTGGATGGTGGGGAATTGAAAGTCAGAGATCATTGCCATATAACTGGTCAATATCGTGGAGCAGCACACAATGATTGCAATCTAAAATGGGTTATCAGCGCAGAAAAGTTAAAAATTCCTGTGATCTTTCATAATCTTAAAGGTTATGATTGTCATTTTATCATGCAAAATATTGGTCATTTGATCAGGCAAGGATGTAATCTTGATCTATCAGTTATAGCAAGTAATTTTGAGAAATATATTGGTTTTAATATTGGAAAACATTTAACTTTCATTGATAGTTTTTCATTTATGAGTCAGAGTTTAGACAGATTAAGCAGTAATTTAACTGATGATGCGTTCTCATATACACGGGGGGCTTTTCCAAATGATGAACAATTCAGATTAATCAAGCGAAAAGGTGTTTACCCTTATGATTACATGGACTCATTCGAGCGATTTAGTGAGAAGTCTTTACCAGGGATAGAAGATTTTTATAGCATTTTAAATGATACAGGTATTTCAGAGAGTGACTACTCACACGCAAAGGAGGTCTGGAGTACTTTCCAAATCAGAGATATGGGAGAGTATCATGACCTATATTTGCGGACTGATGTTCTACTCTTAGCGGATGTATTTGAAAATTTCAGAACTATATGTTTGAAGGACTATGGGCTAGATCCTTGTCATTATTATTCAGCGCCTGGGTTATCTTGGGATGCATTACTGAAAATTACTAATGTAAATCTGGATTTAATTTCAGATATAGATCAACAACTATTCATTGAAAAGGGTATGAGAGGTGGTATTAGTACTATTACACACAGACATGCTGTACCAAACAACAAGTATATGAAGGGTTACAATCCAGAGTTGGAAAGTAGTTATTTAATGTATTTGGATGCAAATAATCTTTATGGATGGGCTATGTCACAGTCACTACCAGTATCTGATTTCAAATGGATTCCCTCTGAAGATTTCATCTTAGAAAATTACACAAATGATACTAGAAAAGGTGTCATTTTAGAGGTAGATTTAGAATATCCGGAAGAGCTACACGATTTGCATAATGATTATCCATTAGCACCAGAAAAGATTTTAATCACTGATGATATGTTGTCAAAGTATTGCAAAGATTTAAAAGCGAAAGAAAATATTAGCAGTGGTAGAGTTCACAAGTTGGTTCCTAATCTAAGGAATAAAGAAAAGTATGTATTACATTACAGAAATTTGCAGCTTTATTTATCTCTTGGTATGAAGTTAAAGAAGATTCATAGAGTATTGGAATTTTCCCAGCGGCCTTGGATGAAAAGATACATCCATTTAAACACTGAAAAGAGAACAATGGCTAAGAATAGTTTTGAGAAAGATTTCTTTAAACTTATGAATAATTCTGTGTTTGGTAAAACCATGGAAAACCTAAGAAAAAGATCTAATATCAAATTAGAAACTGATCCAGATCATTTATTGAAATTGACAAGGCAACCAATATACGTTTCTAGTAAAATATTTGATGAAAATTTAGTTGGGGTACAAATGAAAAAGGCTAGACTAGTCTTAGATAAACCCTCTTATGTTGGATTCTCTATTCTAGATCTAAGTAAAACATTAATGTATGACTTCCATTACAACTATATCAGAAAAAAATACCCAGAAGCGAAGTTACTTTTTACTGATACTGACTCTTTATTTTACCATATAAAAGCAGAAGACATATATAGTGACTTCTTTAAGGATAAGGCTCGATTTGACAATAGTGATTATCCCAAATCTTCAGAGTTCTTTTTTAAAGAAAATAAAAAAGTAATTGGTAAATTCAAAGATGAAGCGTCAGGTGATCCAATCACTGAATTTGTTGGTCTAAAAAGCAAAATGTATAGTTACAAGACTGAAAACAAGGAAAACAAAACTGCTAAAGGTGTACGAAAGAATGTTATCAAGAGTGAATTATCTCTCTCTGATTATCGTGATACCTTATATAATTGTAATACAATGAGACATAAGATGAGAACTATCAGGTCAGAGTATCATCAAATATCTAGTTATCAAATTAATAAAATATCATTATCACCTTTTGATGATAAAAGATAT
>OZ026606.1:22082572-22105072 GCA_964020085.1 Micromussa lordhowensis
TAACGCGCCAACAATGACACCTTAGGATCAAGTACTGCCTCTGAACCACACGCCTCCAAAGGTTTCTACCCCCGTCCCAGAGAACTTACCGGCTGAAACTTCAACACCTGCTACATGCGGATCAACAACGGCTGTGCCAACTCAAGGAAGCCATCTAAATACTGAGCATTCTGCAACGGAGCGCGTTACACGCTCAGGACGAGTAGTAAAACCACCCCAACGGCTAGATCTGTGAACATTTAACCAAGCAAACAGAGCAAACTTGCGATACTGAGCTTTTTGTATTAATATTGCTACATTCATGCCGAGTTTACCGAACTGAGTATACAGAGCTAACAGTCAACCTTTGCGGGGAGATGTTGGGTTACTTCATTATGTCAGACGTCTGGGGTTCTAGAAAGACCCTGTTGCATGTTGGGGGCCATGTGATTTTGAGGCCCGCCATATTGTGTATCTTGAATTGGGTACGGCATAACTCCTTGTTTTGAGGCCTAAATATTACAGTTTCCTCTCCTGAATTTGAAGTTGCTCGCCAATTTTTGGACTCGTGAATACCGTTTGTATTGGATTGCCGATGTTGTTGTTCTAGGTGTTGGGACCTTTTTCAAGAACTTTATATGCTTCTTTTTCAAACACGTTGTCTACAACTGAAGCTCAATTCCTAAAGCAGACGGTTGGTTCATTTTACTATCATCGTAATAATTTTACCGAAAACCTTTGAATTCAAGGAAGAGAGACGTCCGTTTATGCAGTGAAAAACTCAGTAGTCATCAAAAACACTTACTTCTCGTTCAACGTCCTGGTACTTCTGTGTCGCAATTGACAACTTGTCTTCTTGTTCTTTTATTGTATGACGCATTTTAGAACCCTGTTTTGGTGTAAGAAAAACGTGCATACTTATTATCATCAAGACGATCTTTGTAGTAATCTAATAGTATAGAACTACAAATGCTGCAGTCTGATTGGCTGAGCTATCCTATCAGCGTTTACGAAATGGCAACGTTTTCTCGGTTTTTAGAAGTTTCGAGAAAACATTTAGAAAGACATGGATAATTAAATTCTTGAGAAGGCTACAAGAAGTACATTCACGGTTTCAGTAACGTTAAAATCTCGAAATTATTGAAAAAACTGATGCGTGCATTCACAACTACAATGCTGCGCGACATTTCCATTTATTTCCATTTATTTTTCCATTAACCACACAAAAGATAAGAAAAATAATACAACACACAATACACTAGACGTTTAATATAAGAGAAGAAAAGGACATTTCAGTTAGAATTCTACTAAATGTTCGGCCTCCTCTACTATCACCACTTACATTTCACCACTAAATTTTCTCCGATTCTTATGGGTTTAAACTGCTCACGTGACGCGATAGTGTTCGTCCGCGGAGAGACCCCAAGGAGTTTTAGCAATGACGACGGCGACGCCGAGGTCGACACCTTGTAAAATATGTATTTGAATTTTACTTGGGAATGTCGCAATTGTGTAGATCTGTTCGGTACGCCTGTTGGTCGAAATCCTTGCTCAGGCTTAACATGCACCGACAGCGTTCAATTCCAAAAGAAGATACGAAAAATTAGCCATTGCGATTCGCCTTCTCCAAAATGCGCAGAATTTGTCATTTCACGTTGTTGTTTTGCAGAGGACGGCAAAGAAATGTACCAAGAATTATAACGCACGTGCACAGCTATTGTTCTGTTCACTGAACCTTTTGTTTGGTGACACTCGTTGCCCGAATCTCTGCTGACATAGCAATCGCTATCTGTTATTACAATCTTAAGGGATGCTTTTTTTTACTTACCACTTAATAGCGTTTTATTAGTCTATAAATATGATAAGTAGTAGTACTAGTTTTAGGTATTGTTATCGGTATAAGTATCAGTATTAATATTCGTATAAGTTGTATAAGTTGCATTAGTATAAATAGCGCTCTTGGTAGATTACTTATAAATTGTTATTTTTACATTTAGGTTAGACACGGCTCGATGGAAGAGTACATTTTGTATGAATTGATACCGCGTATAACTTAAAGACATACGGTTTTAGGGCTTTTTCAGTCATTGCCCCAATACTCTGGAATGATTTGCCTATTGACATTAGATCGATCGATGATGTAAATAAGTTTAAATGCAAATTGAAGACCTTTCTTTTTAAGCGAGTTTATGAACTATCTTAGGTTTTTATTTTGTATTTTGTGATTATGTACATATATTTGTAATGATTTTTAGACTTTTACTTTTTAACCAGATCTTTTCTTTTTTGCATTGTAAAGCGCTTAGCACTGCAAAGTATAAGCGCTATATAAATACTTTTTATTATTATTATTTATTATGATGATGCCCTCGCCATGGCGGTTTGCTAAGCTCCCTACTATCAGCCCATAGCGTCCGTCCGAGCAAAATACCCAGACGGATAGCACTGGTCCGGGAAAATGTTTCTGTAAACAATCGGGCTCATAAAAAATAAACAATTAAAATTTTCATCTAAAAAATTGAAAAAAATTTTGAACTGGCGCGCGGAAGAAATTTCAGCGGTAAACAATAAAGACAATAGAGAGTCTCGGAACTATCGATCTGATATTTGCCCCTTGGAACTTAAATGTTCCTAAAACTAGCATATTTGCCATCAAAGCTTCGCTTCTCGGGCAAATCTTTGTTTCAAGTACATCAAATTAAATTTCCGCGGGGAAACTATCAGCCGATAGTTCCTCGACAGAGATGCTCTATTCTTTAAATAGAAATCGAGAGCGAATAATCTAATTGTCTATCGTATCACAATTGCATTGAGAATAATTTTATTACCTCTTCCTCTAGTTGTCTGCAAGTTGTCTTCATCTGAGTTATTGTTTTGTGATATCTGTCACTCTGACATGGAAGAAAAAAGAGTTCATAGGAAATTTCTTCTAAAGTATGCACAAAAAGCTTAAACAAGCAAGCAAATTCTCTGTGCTATATTGTTGAACTTCAAACTATACAGTTAAACCTCGCTATTTCGACCTCTAGCTAATGATCAAGCAATGAAATAGTTTGAAATAGTTGATAGCAAATGACTGAAGGGCAAATCCAAGGGAAATGGTCTTTGAGTTCTATGTCCGGGCAGCATGACAAATTGATACGACATGATATGGTGAATATCCTACAGGGCAAAGTTTCAAGTGTACACTCTTTCTTGTTAAGAACTTCTATAAGAAAAACGGAGTTAATTACATTAAGGGTGAGATGTACTCCAATTTTAGGAACACACTAAGAACAATTTCAGGCTAAGAGTCCGGCACAAAAGAAGGTTAATTTGGCAATTTCAAAACATTACCATCTTACATTATAAAATTTGGGTCATTTCAGCTCAATGGCCAGATGATGAAAAACGTTTCTGCGTTTCTTCTTGTTTCTACCATAGTTAAACGTAGACTTACGTACTTGAGTGGTATCCATACACATCAATTCATCAGCCACGTTTTTCAACTCTGCTTTGATTAAAGCCGCAGCTAATATTCTGACGGTAGCATTCCGTCCTTTCCGACCCATCCAGCGCACGAGGACTGCGATACAACACTCCCTAGTGCAGCCGCCTTGATCCTTTTGGATCGAATCAATTTCAGCTTGTCTGTATTCTAGGGCTCGTGACAGGTCTTTCCACTTGCCTCCGATCTTTTCTGACAGCTGGTAATTATGAATGTCGCTTTCAGTCATTTGATGACTCGGGTCCAGGCCCATTTGGATTGGATCATGATCTGTAACACAACAGTAGCATTAATTAAAAAGGTTCCATGGGACAAATCAACATTTCATGGAGGAAAATAAACGGGACGTTATAAAATGCTCTGTATTTTAGAGCTGAGCTATCGCAAATGTAGAGGTGCTTGTCTCGAAAAAGAAAAAGTCGGCAGTGGGCCTATTCGGGTGGGTTCGTGGCCCTTCGGTTTCTCTCGTGATTCCCTCGAGTGCTCGATTAGCCCAGCATAAGCCATAAGAGTTGCAGCAAGCTTATAAGTTGTTGTTACTATTTTTTAAAGGTTTAATTTGCATGGTGAAATTAATGATTCAAGATAATTAAACTAAAACTCGGTGTTTTTTGTGGAGATCAGCAAAATCAATCGAAACATCAAGGGAAACACAATCGCTATAACATTTAGCTTCCGGCTAAAACTGCAGTAACCCTATATTGAACAAGCATCTTTATGCTCGGAATGGATTAATATTCATGAAGGTCTAAAGGCCAGTATAAGTTATTTATTGTTCATTTTCAATTAGTTATTGCATATATGGTACCTAATTCAACATAGTACAAATGCGTCATCCTGCTACCTTATCATGGAATACTGCAGAAAATCGCGGGCTCAGTTTTTATTCTCCTCTAGCTAGTGACCCGTGACTTGAGACATGACTAATAGCAAAGGAATTTCTGTAAAAGATGAATTTTGTGCGAAACTTATGCGGAAATTGTCTCTGTACTTGTAAGCCCTTTTGAAAAACAAGTAGGTCAGAATTAAAGGGCCAAACAGCGACAACAACTGTTTAATCACCAACTTAGTGTAAATAAAGGTTTTTTGAAGATTTATAAAACCGTCACGGAAATAAAAAACACGCGATAATAATAGCAATAATTTTAATAATAATAATGTCTCTAACTGAGGAACGTCGTCTGTGATTACTTAAGAGAACATGAAATGTACGGAGAATATGAGAATGAAACAAGGCATCAGATAAACCAGCTCATCTTACCAAGCTTTAAGAAATTAAAACGAAAATTTCCCCTACGCCAACTGTAATCTCTTGACAGACATCATTGACTCGCCACCCGGAAATAACGAAATATCAAGGCCTTTCAGAACGATATTGTCACATTCTACGAGGTAGCTGCGTACTTATATTAATGTACTTACCCATATCTGCAGATTTACACGACATTTCTCCGGTTAGGTTCTCTGGCTGACTTTCTAGTCCAGTCAAGTTGAGCTAGTGATCGAAACGCCAGAAGTCAAGCTCAAACAGGATTTGAAGATTTAAGAAATTAGTAAAAGATTTTTGTACGGAGTTGTGATCGATCTGCTCACCATTGTGTTAAATTAACAAGAACTTGTAACTGTTTGAATGTACTTTGGAATCGAGCTGACCGTAGCTTGTCTCTGAAGTAGTGGACTGACTTCCAGTTAGGTCGTTCGTTGCCTGATCACGCTATGACGTATGAAGAAATATCTCGATAGAATATTATCATTATAAATACTGGCTCACTCCTTTTCTTCAGTACGGTCTCGGCAATGACCAGTATTAAACAGGGAATGCAGCGGTATCGGGTAAAATGCTTCACCTTGCAACTGAAGTACCTACGAAGTTTTATTTCCTCATTGGCCCGGTGGACCGTGAATAAAATCCGGGATTTCACCGGTCGTGTTGACTCAAGGAGCAATTATTTCAAAAATGCATATGTCACGCACACACAAAGTCGTGTCATATTGAGCATATCACGAGTTACTTCCACACTCCAGCTATGCCAAAATACTTATAGGCTGAGCCACTTTCACTGCGTTCAAACTACAGGCTAAGAGGCAGCCGATGCACAACAGCGATTGCTTTTCGTTGAAGACGAGGTGCTCTGCGCAAAGCAGCAAATCTGGGTTGAGAGCGAGAGAGCGTGACCTGCGTTACACGCGTCACATAATCTCCTGCAACACGTACAGAGACAGTGAACAGCAAGAAGAACTTATTATAAACTCAGTTCTGACTCAGGTCACTATCACGGTGATGGTGCCACTATCACGCGCCTGCATCCGAATATGCCTAAGATCGGGTATTTAGAGGCAAATTGCTCTGGTGCAACACCGGTAATTAATTGACCATATGAAACGGCTTATCAAAGAAAAACAATTTAATTGTTTAATTTTCAAATCTACCTGCTACTCTTCCAACGAGCGAATTTGCCTTGTCATGGCATTCTTCGTGTCATCTTTCACAAGAAAACCTTTTTTGTCAATTACTCACCCACGCAGGTCAGACCAAGTTTGGCTAAACCACAATAAAGGTTTTTCAGTTGATCGGGTTTTTTTCAAGGCCCTGGATTTTCACTTTTGAAAAAGGGGTATTTCCCCGGTCTATTCTGGACAAATTTCGAGTTCCTGCTCATTTGTGGAGAGTCAGCACAAGTCTCCTTGATATGTGTTGATATGTGGGATGTTTATAACTTGCTTTTAAGGACTTGAGGTCCACTCAATCTAGCAGGTAACACAGAATGAAAACGTAGTTACTTTGCCACTTCTTCTTCTCTGAAATTTAAGCAAGACAACAGAAACAGCCGCATGTTCAGAAAATGCCTGAGGGAGAATTCTTGATCACCGTTATACAAAGTGTATGTGGACTACAATGGAAGAGAAAAACTCTGGGCTATATTTGTATCTATTTAAATCCAAATACGCCTGCGTCTCACTGAAAACTCGCCTGGGATGCCACCGAAGCATACCGAAATTGCACGATTAGGTCGAAGCTGAAGGCTCCTAGAGCGGGTAAAGAATCTTTCCCCGTTCGTGCCACACATTGCCAAAACTTTCACACGATTTTCCACCGGCCGCATACAAGCTCACCGGAAACTAGAGACTGTTTTTGTTTGCATTCTTAAAGCACATAGACCTGTCTCGGCAAGCTCATCCTTTGCGGATCTACAATCGTTATCCTTTCTCCGCGCGTCAACCCGCGAGGTTTTCAGGCAGTATCCCGTACGAAGGGGTCAGCGCAACATACAGTAAGTATGCGCGATCATCGCCACACTGCAAAATGTACCCTATGTGGCGTACTCTATGAGGCGCTTGCAAAACAATTGGATTTTCACGCAAACTCGCAAACAAAAGCATTTCATCGGTCTTTGCAGAATCTTGTTGAGATCACTTTTCAAAAGACAAGACTCACGATTACCGGTTTTCATGTGACGTCATCATTTTCCAAAATATAAAATTACCAATCCATTTGAAGTTTTAGTTTTATCACATGTAAAACCCTCTAATAACTTGACGTTTTGCAACGTTTAAGCCCGACAGGGTTCCTCATTTTGTAATAGAGCGCGGTTCATGCGTTGCGTGACATTAAAATGGCGGCCCAATAAGGCTCTCGAGTAGATCATAAGGTGAGTTATTGCTCAAGTTTTTGCTCACTGAGCAGTTCTTGCTCTAGAAGAAGTATTAACTTCAATGTGTCGGAGCTCTAGAGTAATAAATGTCCGTTTCGATAGCAAAACTCGATGATAGATGTTTCTGTTACTTTAGGGACCGTTCATTTTTTATGCGATAGGGGGGGCTGGTGGGATTGAGGGGGGGGCCATGAAAAAAAAACTGGTCTTAAAGGGGGGGCCATCCAAAAAAATATCGTCTGTAAGGGGAGGTCACTCAAAAAATTACCCTAAAATATTGTAAGAAAAGCATCTATGATGATGCAAAATTTTCTACCAAAATGCCCTAAAATTGCATTTCTGAGGTTCTAAAAATCTAAAATTTCCCGGGGGAGCATGCCCCCTGGACCCCCCTAGTTTGTAATGGATGGAACAATATCAATTCAAAACTACTTGAGAATGTTCACTCCCAACAACAAACAGTACCTTGTTTATCAAAGGAAAAGACAGATTACCATGGCCAGTGCACATGTAAATATTTAAAAATTATTTCAACTATTTTCAATTTAAACTGCAGTAAATCTACAAATGTTGCCAGAATGGCGTAAAATAGCGTTTCTGAAGTTCTGAAATTCTAAATTTTCTCGGGGGAGAATGCCCCAGAACCCCCCTAGTTAGGGCACTTGTTGGGTTAAAAATAGTCAGATTACACAAAGGACATATCCCATAGCTAGGCGAAAACGGTGATTCAGAAAGAACTTTTTGAAACTGCAGTTTTTTTGTTTAACTTATAAGGTAGATTTTTACTTGATCGTTCTTTTTGCTTTGCTTTTGACTTCTTTTTTTTGGGGGGGAGGGGTCATCAAAAAATTTTAGGTTTATAAGGGGGGGCCAGGGAAAAAATATCCGGTTAAGAGGGGGGGCCATCATATGCTACAGAGACTATCTACCAAATCCCACCAGCCCCCCCTACCCCATAAAAAATGAACGGTCCCTTACGGCCGCCATGTTGGTGCCTCTCAAAATGCACCAACATGGCGTCTCCGAATAAAGCTCTATAAATTTGGGTGATACACTTTTCCGAATTACGCGCCAATGAATAACCGCCCAGACCTAAATCTTGGCGAGGTTGTTTATATGTCAGGCATCTTTCATATCCCAGCTTCTTGACTTAATTTATTGAATGGTTACGATTTTATTTTTGATGGCTTACACTACTAGCCATTGATTTGAGCACTGCAGTACCCACACCCCTTTGTTCTCAAATTTAGGTTTGTGCACGTGGTACAACACGATATAATGGTGAGTCATTTGACGCTTTTGTCCGTCCAGCACACTTTTTTATTTACTTACACTGCTGACAATTCTAATACAGCTGCTTTTATACAGCTACTTAAACTATTTACAACATAGCACAGCTACTTGCACTCAATCAACCAAAAACGGATGCCAGCAGAACACTGTTTTATCACTATTACTTAACAATTAACGATTTTTAACCAATCATCGGGTGTGTTTTCTAAATAGAAACCGTCCGCGTGTTGAGTAATTGATCACAGACGACCTCAAAATGTGGTAAGAACAAGAAACAAAAACGAATGTTAATGACGTCATCTATCCATGTGTCTGATCTTAAGTAAGAACCAATCAAAACGCAAGAATAATTTGACTCATTATACAATATGGCGTAAACAGTCATGACAAAAAAGGGTTTATTTCCAACATTTGTATGTCTTCTTTTGAATCAAACAATTGGCCATTTTCAATTTGTGTCCTAAGCTACCTGACCCATGAAAGCAAGCGAGGCTGGCAGTGACCTTCCTTTTATGCAATGCTCTCTGCTTTTCTCATTTTAATGCAAACTAGTTGGCATTAGAACAACTTGATTTACATAAAAAAGCAGGGAGGTTGATGTGTATCAAAACAAGGTCACCTCCAGCCTCCAGTCACTAAACAGTCACTGGTCTATTTTAGATCATTTTACAGTTACACGAGGATAATGGTCATAATTCGATTTTTTTTGAAATGGAAGTGATTGTATAGTTAATGTTGAAGGGCCGTCGATAAAAGCCAGAACATGGAACATCCCGGAACATGCCGGAACATTCCGGAACATCCCGGAACATCGAATAATTATAATAATTATGAGAAATATATGTAAAATTAGGTTTTTTTAATTAAATATAACAAAATTAAGCAGGTATCAGCTCAGAATACATATATAAAGAAAAGAAAACACACACACAAAGAAAAAAAACGAAGAAAACTGGAAATAACTTCAATGCGCGAAGGCTGGCAACTAACTTACCGGAAGTAGACTAAATCCATTCCTTGCAGTCACCGCTTCGCTATCAGTTTAATCACGTGACTGTCCCTTATTCGCAGATTTCGTTCTTCATTGAAAACCAAGACGGTGGCCTTCGAACGCTTCAACCAGACCGAAAAATATGGTAGCCTATGGTATACGATGTTCATGTCTTTATTTAATTCATTACGTCAATTCAAAGATATGTGTATACACGAGTTCTCATGAAGAAATGGTTCTTCCCATGTGGGCCCATGAGATAGAAATAAAAACTCTTTAACCTTGCGTTTCTTGTCTAAAATAGATCGGACTACTCGAGCTCTGATGATTGATTTTGTTATGTCTATAATGACTAATTGCTTGTTACTCGAGCTTCCGGAAAGGTGTAAGCCTCGCCACCCGTTCCTCGTGGAGAGGAACGAGTGACAAGCCTGACATCGTCTGCGCTGCGTGGGAGGCTGAATTGGTCAGGGGTCATAGTGCCAGTAGCCTCCCAAGCAGACGCTGTTATGGGCTCGTTACGCGTTCCTTCCTCACGTGGGAAAGGAACGCGTGACGAGCCTTACACCTTTCCGGAAGCTCGAGTAACAAGCAATTAGTCATAACAAAATCAATCATCAGAGCTCGAGTAGTCCGATCTATTTTAGACAAGAAACGCAAGGTTAAAGAGTTTTTATTTCTATCTCATGGGCCCACATGGGAAGAACCATTTCTTCATGAGAACTCGTGTATACACATATCTTTGAATTGACGTAATGAATTAAATAAAGACATGAACATCGTATACCATAGGCTACCATATTTTTCGGTCTGGTTGAAGCGTTCGAAGGCCACCGTCTTGGTTTTCAATGAAGAACGAAATCTGCGAATAAGGGACAGTCACGTGATTAAACTGATAGCGAAGCGGTGACTGCAAGGAATGGATTTAGTCTACTTCCGGTAAGTTAGTTGCCAGCCTTCACGCATTGAAGTTATTTTCAGTTTTCTTCGTTTTTTTTCTTTGTGTGTGTGTTTTCTTTTCTTTATATATGTATTCTGAGCTGATACCTGCTTAATTTTGTTATATTTAATTAAAAAAAACTAATTTTACATATATTTCTCATAATTATTATAATTATTCGATGTTCCGGGATGTTCCGGAATGTTCCGGAATGTTCCGGCATGTTCCGGGATGTTCCTCGTTCCTGGTTTTATCGACGGCCATGTTGAAGACGAAGATGCAATGTTCAAACATTTTTCACTGAAGTTGCTAAGTCCATAAGTTTTAAAAACATGACTATAAAAAGGAATTCTCAAGTACAGTGTGAGAAGGTCTAACAAACGCATCAGTCTTTATCTACCAATAACTTAGCAAACGTAAAAGTAAACATCGACGAATCAATTCACTGTCATCGCCAACAAACATGAATATCTTCTTCACTGCGAGACTTAAAAGCCATTCGACAATGCGCCCACTCTGATCTGGTCATTCGTTTCCAACCGCACAGATCAGGCGAACTAACGCTTAAGTCAATCGACGGCAAAAAACGTTGAAAAGTTTTCATGTCACGGACTGTTTCTTCGTCGTGTTTTTACTTTTTTGCTTGTAAACAAAAGTTTGCTTTTTTTCTTGGCTTTTTCCTTCGTACTGTCCGACACCAATGCCGAGTTCGTAAACTTTGCTGTCCCCCTGAAATTAAAGCTCAGTCAGAATAGCAGAATTGACTCAGCAGAGAGTTCAACCATCGTTTTCTGTTGCTACAATTTTCAGAAAAAAGAAGCAATGTTTTTCTTTTTAATTTCCTTTCGCTTTGTTTTAGCAGACAGTAATTGGCCTGTAGTCATCACGGGAGACCAATGCCCTAGAATTAGCAAATCAGAGCGGGCGTTATATCGGCTACAAACACTAACCATATATTAATGCATAACACATAAAACGTAATACGTACGTAGCTTCCATTTGGCGTCAAAATATGATCGGATATTTGTCCGCGGGCATTATCTGTTCTGAATCAGTAATAAAAATCCCGATAATTCACGAGCAATGAGTGCGTTAACATTTTTATTATTCAATTGAATACACTGCACAAAGAAATCGCCAAACTTTGAGTCAGCCGAAGCCATGGGGTAATGACAGTGCTGTGTTGAATTTACACGACGGCTATTACACCACGATAATGACGTCAGAGAGGTTGTTTCGTCGCAACCCAGTATCACGTGGTACAAATCAGCTAATCAGAAAATCGGAATTTGTACAGTGTATGAAAGCTGAATAATAATACTTATTATTAAATTCAACCTCGGATAATGCAATTCTAGCTTTCTGATAGGTTCACTATATCTCGGTTACCAGCCATTATACATGCGTTTGACCTTATATAGAAATGAATGCGGCAAATGTCGCTCAGCATAATGGACGCCTGGGTTATGCGTATGTCGCCCGGACCGGTCGTTTCTTAGACTTCAATAAGATTTAGCAAAACCGAAGGTTGAGAATTTAATAAAACAATTATTCCATTCGCGTTTGTTGGATATGAGATTGGTTATAGCCAACTCGGCCCTACGGGCCTCGTTGGTTATTTACCATCTCATATCCAACGCGCGCTCATGGAATAATTGTTAATTATACGTATGTTATTAAACTCGCCCAAAGGTTTGCGTGTAGATCGCGAAAATACAAGTACCCGCGAGATATTCCATGGTAGACTATTCGAAAGCGTTGCATAACTGGTTATAGACCATACACTCGACGTAACCAATAATGACGCAATGCTACGGAGGAATTGTTGCAATCCTTTCAATGAATCGAAAAACCGTTGAGCTGTGAAATGTCAACTGGGATGTTTTGGGAGAAATTTTTGAGGAACTTGTTGGCTGCAAGCAGAGAAAAAAGGATCTCAGGAACTGTCACATAGACACGATTTCACGGCGCTAATTTTCCCTCAAATTCTCAGGTGAAATTTCGGCGATCGTGAGAAACAAACCGACTACTTTATTCCATGTTTCACTAATCTCTTGCAGACGATGGATAAAATGTGGTCGATTTAATGAAAGAAACTAAAGATGTGACGATATCAATAAATTAATTGGTCATAAATTAAATGGTCATAAATTATATGGTCATGGTCCCCTTCTCGGCTTCGTTTGACCCTGTAGAGCATCCTGAAGAGGTTTTACAGTGGAATCCCGATTACTCGAAACCCTCGATTTTTCCAACCTCCTGATAACTCGAACCAAAGTTGTTTCCCTCTCGTCAGTCGAACATTGTAATTTTAGCTCCGATTTCTCAACTCCTGTCTGACTTGTAGGTTCGAACATTCGGGATTGTACTGTTCTCCCGTATATAAGCCATATGCTAGACGGTGCCGAAGCTAGGGTAATGTAAAAGAAACATAACATCACAGTGCTATTAGTTACCTGCATGAGATCCACAGTTTAGTTGTTCCTTGCGCATCAGACTGGAATGGTAAGAGATGTCTTACTCTTTTCACATAATCACAGAGGGAGTAGATTCTATTTACCAGCTGAGAAATTCTCTCTGTGGCAATTTCCTTGTACGAGGTTCTTTGATTACCGCTTTGGATCATCCTTTTAAGCTCGTTGTTTAATTCATTCAGCTCTTCAACCTTTGAGCTGAACGATTGCGAGATGGCCTAATGCTCTTTGTTCAGGGTCTCTCGAGTTGCTTCTGTGATAGTGTTCGAACAAGTCTTTCGGTTGTTCCTCTTCTTACCCTAAAGAACAATATTAGCATGCTCGTTTGATGCCCAATCAACCCAAGAATTAAAACGAACAGGCCAGCAGACAAAAAACAGCAGACAAAAAACAATTTATTTTAAAAACGTCCCCTGCTAGGTATGCATGGGAACGAGAAAAGGCCAACAGCATATCATCACCGCGACGCGAACATCTGAATGGTGACAAGGTATTTGGGGTGTAGAGCTGTGGTACTTCCTATAATGGCCGAGCGGGGCACCTTTTTCAGGCTTCAGGTACATAAATTAAAAGGGTAGGGATTCACAAGTTGAGATATATGAAAGGGTAGGGGATACTGGCATTTAAGTCAACGTGATTACACACTGAATATAAAATACTTGTGTTCCTGGTTAACATCTCTTCTGGTTCTTGCTTGATGTCATCCGGTAATATCGTTCATTGATTTCGTTCCAAGGGTTTATAAAAGGGATGCAGTGTTCTTAAGTAGTTATGTAAAAAGGGGTGCCTTTTTTTCAATAAAAGGTATACGAAAGGGGTCCCTTTTCTGTCAAATGGTATACAAAAGGGTAAGGGGTTGGACTTTGGGGCGGAGCTTGTGAAACTTTGTAGACCCCCTTCCCCCCGCTCCACAGGCAAAGCATTCATCGCAGCCAACATGATCTATGAAATATAACAGCGTTAATACCAGTGGCTCCCTCATAAGCAGAAAAGTAATTATGGTGACGCCTCCTTAAAGGAGTCCCAATACTAGGCTTTGTTCTGTGCAAATTGTCTCCATTGTTTGACTGCCAGAGAAGTTGTACGGAGTGTTACTTAGTGTGACACCCTTAAGAAACGTTTAAAATATTGGTTGCAGTTCACGATGTACACGAAGTAGACCTTTCTGGGAATACTAGAAAGCAGCCTAAAATTTGTCTTCTGAGCTTTTAATTTGAGAGAAAACCGTCGTTTTTCCCTTGTTATTCCACCCTGGGAGGGAACTCCCATACGAGAAGTTAGGAATGCTCGTCGAAAAATTTGAATTTAACTCCTAAACGTGGGCATTACTGGAGCTTCATTAGACCCTAAAAGATACCACTTAAAACGGAATAGGTTCTATTACTTGCCACTGTTCGAGAAAGGATCCCGCGCACTTGTAGACCCGACTCGCGTACTCGAGATCAGCGGAAAACAAATGAGAGGGTTTCTTTTAATATTTTCTGTAAAGTACAATGGTACAATGACTAACTAAAATACGTTTAATCGAGCCGAATTAGAAACCATATCTGTGGAAAACGCTTTCTGCGAGTTTAAAGACTTAACATGTTCACGTGCCGGGAAAAAATGGTTTCTACGCAAGAAACTCTGTCTGCAAGACTGCCTTAAATATACTCATGCTGATGCTACGAGGTTAACCATCACTAACTGTCCAAATTGAAGTAGAGACGTTGTATATATACTTCCTCATTCGAGTTGTTCTCCTCCACGGAAATCTTTAGTAAAAGGCGAAAGATTTATGCGTGTTGAAGGAAAACCAGAGTTTTTTTATGTTTAAGGTGGACGGCCAGGCACCCTAGGGGCGTGCAATGCCTGCCGACCGACAGCCTTATCCATCCCCGAAGGGATGGGTCCACCAAAACGGAGGGTTCACAAGAACGCCAACTTCGCCGGGGTAACGAACCCCGCCTCCATCTAAAATATTACTAGCCCAACCCAAACCCAACAAACAGGACTCAGACTAACAAAACAAAGCAGTACAACCAATCAAGGCGACCACCGTAACAGACAAGCAAAACAGGTAAGAAAAAACAGGACGAGGCAAAAATGGTACAAACAGTATAGAAAACAACCCTCTGTGCAGTACACCCAACAAAGGAGACCAAGCACAAGAGGACACAAAACAATGAGGTCTAAACTAAGAACAAAGCAAGGTGCGCACAGATTTCGAACGCCAAAAATACAAAGCAAGATGCGTCCAGATTCGAACGCCAAAGGATACAGATTCAAAAGCCGACAAAAGAAGACTAAAGGTGGATGGACAGCTGGCCAGCAGCAACGGAAGCAACGACTCCGCGGGCACCCCATTGACGATGGAAAAATCGGCGTCTACGGGTGGACTTGAAGCGCTTGAAAACTAGGGGGAGGTTGAACTTCACCCGCGCTCTCACCTTCTCAATTACGGGCACGGCACCAGGACGCACACCGCGGAACCGAAAATCATTCCTAGAATGCCAGATGAAAAATTTACACACGTTTATGATGTAAGCAAAAATACGTGGGACAACAAGTAACTCGTCAGGGCTGAAGCCAAAAAGGGAATGACGAACGAGCAGAGCTGGAGACATACCACTGAAGGAAAACATCAAAGACTGCAACCACGACAAGACACTTTGAGCCAAGGGGCAAACAAAAAACAAATGAGATTTAGACTCAACGGGGGCACCGCAAAAGCACGCTAGAGGAAGAGCCAGACCAAAAGAGGAAAGACGTTCAGCCGTATAAAGAACTCCATGCGCAATTTTCCAGTTAAGGTCAGTCACTTTACGGTCGACATCAAAAAAGAACAAGGAACGCCACGTAGTAGGCCAGTAGAGAGGGCCATAGGTCGGGGTGAATTTCATGACACAGTGTGGGTCAACCAACTTATTGGACAACAAGTAGAGGTAGCAACACTTGGTAGACATAGAGCGGACAGGCGAACAGAAAAAAGGATCACCACAACCAAAAGCCAGAGAAGACTGGGATACGGAAAAAGAACCACCGAGTTCGCGCCAAGCAAGAACCAGAGATTCATAGAATGGCGGAAGACCGTTAAGACGGAAAGAAAAAGGGGCAGAGAAAACATCCAGAGGAGAAGCACTGAGGGACAACTGAAACCAAAACGACATAAATGAAACCCAGCCAGAACGAGAAGAAGCAAAACGTTTCACCCATTGAGCCAAAAGGGACCACACTTTCAGTCTGACATCAACAACAGAAAAACCACCCAAACAGGTAGGTTGGACAACAACAGTACGGGATACAAGGTCAGGCTTGCCACTCCAAAAGAACTTGAAAACTAAAGTACAGAGCTCCTGCCTAACCCGGGCTGGCATGCAGACAAGAGATGCAACGTACCAGATCCGGGAAAGAGCAAGAGCATTAATCACCAGGGATTTACCACGGAACGACAGAGATCGAGAACGCCAAGAGGATAGAACCTTGCTGACAGCATTGATGCGGGGTCGCCAGTTGTCTTCGGTAAGGTCACCAATGCCGACAAACACTCCCAAGACCTTCAATTTGAAGGATGACCAATCGAGGTCAACGGGGGGATCTGAACGGCCACGCCAGCTGCCAAGCCAAAGACCCTTGGATTTCGAACGATTTAATTTGGATCCAGAAGCTTTCTCATACAAATCATAAGTTTCGAAAGTAGCTTTTATAGAGTCGTCCGATGACAAAATGAGCGAAGTATCGTCAGCATATTGAGAGATTGGCGAGAGTGGCGATGAACCGGGTAGAACAAGACCTGAAATGCGGGGATTACAACGAATATTGACGGCAAGAACTTCAGAAACCAGAACGTAAAGCAAAGGAGAGAGCGGACAACCTTGACGAACACCACGTGACAAATGAAAGAAAGGCGACAGATAACCATTAACATTGACAGCACTTTGAACGCGATTATAGAATAAGTTGACCCAAGAGATGAAAGAAGGGCCAAAACCCATGGTGGACAGGGTGGATCTCATGAAACCCCAGTCCACCCTGTCGAAGGCCTTTTCCTGATCCAGAGAAAGGATAACAGCCGGAATATCGAAAGAAGTAGTGTAATAGACAACATCACGAAGGAGGGCTACATTTTCACCAATAAATCTGCCAGGAACCCCGCAAGTCTGGTCTTTATCTACCACTAGATGAATGACGTTCAAAAGACGGCCAGCAATGACGCGCGCAGCTAATTTGTAATCCACATTGAGCAAGGAGATGGGGCGCCAGTTTCGTGGATCCAGGCGATCACCCTTCTTAAAAGATAATGAAATGACGCCACGGCGCTGTGATAAGGAGAGGCAACCAGAGTCGAAACATGAATTTAGAACGTCAACTAAATCAGAACCAAGGACGGACCAGAATTTGAGATAGAACTCCATAGGGAGTCCGTCAAGGCCAGGGGCCTTACGCCTGGCCATACCTTGAAGAGCAGTCAGACATTCAGGTATAGTCAAAAGTCCTTCACAGAGAGCAGCTGAAGCAGGAGAGAGGGTCGACGAGACATTGTTCAGGAGAGATGCACTGATTTGAGGATCCGTAGGAGTAGCAGAAAAAAGAGAATCGTAAAAGGCAGCAAAGGAAGCGCATAACTCGGCTGGAGAGGATACGATGGAACCATCATCTAGTCTGGTGGCAGAAATCCAGCGATTGGCGCCAAGCTTCTTTTCTAGTCGGAAAAAGTAGGCAGAGGAAGTCTCACCCTCTTCGACCCAACGGGCACGGGAGCGAACTTGAGCGCCCTTAGCAAGCTCCAAATCGATTTTGGCGAGAGCCTCAAGGGCAGAATGGTAAGGGGCAACACAAGAAGAGGAACCATTATCAACTTTCGCCTTCAGATGTTCAATGAGGCGAACAAGGAGCTCTCTGTTGGCAGAACGAGTTTTAGACCTCTCGCAACAATATCTGATCGTAAGCCCCTTAATGAGACTCTTACCCCCCTCCCACCATTTGGCAAGGGATGCAAAGCGAGGGATAGAAGAACGCCAATCTTGCCACGCACTGGAGATAAGGGTAAAATATGCACTCTCAGCTAGAATGGAGGTGTTAAGTTTCCATAACCCAGGACCAGGAGGGACAACATCAGGCACAGATAAGGACAAAAGGAGGGCACAATGATCTGAGAAAGGACAGGGAACAATTTCACAGGAGGAAACAGAAGACACCCACACATAAGGTACACCACAGAGGTCGATACGGGAAGCTAAAGAGCCGTCCCATCTGGTCCAGGTAAAACCAACAGAGTCAGGGTGCAGGTATCTCCAAATGTCGCTAACGCAGCAGGCATCAAAAAGGGCCTCTAGGCTAGCAGAGCTTTCCCGACTAGAGTCAAGTGGATCAGAGCCACGGCGATCCATCTGCCGGTCGAAAACGGTGTTGAAATCGCCCACAAGGACGGTGGGGACAGAGGGATCGATGTTGCCAGGGAAACCATCAAGAAACTGGCCACGCTCAGTGTTGCGGTTGGGAGCGTAAAGACAGCAAACACGAAATAGCTTATCACGGACAGAAAACTCACACTGAACAAGACGACCATCATCATCGGACCAAGAATTGACAAAGGATAGCGAAGGGCGGTACAGAACAATACAACCGCGAGAATGGTTAGAACCAGGCGAAATACAAGACGCAAAACCAGAAGAAGAGAACCATAAAGAACAATCAGCTGAGGAGACACAGTGAGTCTCCTGCAGACACACAATGTCAACAATAACAGGTAAAGACCGCAACCACTGAGTGAGGCCAGATCTTTTGGACTGGTCTCTGATTCCATTACAATTGAGTGAGAGAATAGAAAGAGCCATAGTGAAAGAGATGGAGAAGACCCACAAAAAGCAAGGAGAATTTGGCAAAGGACAAAACAAAAGGTAAACAATTTGGGCAAAGACAAAAGAAATCAATTGGAATTTGGGACAATTGACTAGGGCGTAGGCCAGAATGAGATGAATTAAGGCGTATGAGTTGCAGTATCATTACTTTTACTTGTATTTGCATTACTTTACATTTCATTACTATTACATTACCCATAATAGCTTTTAGTTTTATTACTTTCATTATGATGCCCATAATAGCTTTTACTTTCATAACTATTACTTTCATTACGTTACCCATAATAGCTTTTGCTTGCATAACTTTACATTTCATTACTATTACTTTCATTACATTACCCATAATAACTTTTGCTTCCATTACTATTACTCCCATTATTATGATTATTTTGCCCACCCTAGCAATTATTTTCATTACTTTATCAGCCATTTCTTTTACTTTATTCAGTAAGTTACATACAAGCAACATAGCCATTACTATAGAGAGCAGAACAATTGTCACAAATAAAGAGGCAGCAGACGGTTTGGTGAAAATAAATGGGAATTTAGACCCGGAGATAGCACAATTAGGAATTTGGAAAATGAATAAACTAAGGCCTAGACTATTAGCGACTGGAAGAAAAATAAAGAAAGCCATCACGAATTAAAGGAAGAGGATCTGGACCGAGAAACAGACCGCGAACCTGAAGATGACCGCGCACGGGCCAAACTAGCAGCAGAAGCAACACCTGATGGGACGTGAGAGCCAGGGTGACGAGATTGTTTCCGGCCACGCGGTCTGGAATCCAGTGAAGGCGAGAGATCACGTTTCCGAGCGGCTGAGGGGTCAGCCATGTCACTGTCCTGGGAAGGAGGACTGCCAGCACTAGATGAAGAAGTGGCAGGCACGTCAGGAACCCGAAAAATTTCCTCACAGACATCGTCAACAACGTTAGACACGTTAGCCAGGACCGACTGGCTCTGAGGATTATCTGCCGAATCCTGCTGACTCTGGGAGGGTTCGGACTGGGATTGGAGCTCGTCCAGCTGGTTAAATCTCTGGTCATCGAGGGGCGGCTGCAGAAAGTTAAAGGGATGGAGAACAAGAGGGGTAGCCTTATTCGACTCAGCAACATCAACGGTGGCAGCATCAGGGGTGACAGTAGCCACAGCATCAGCAGCAGCAGGAACGGGTTCAACGTTCGAAACGACAGACTGGGCATCGTCATCCACGCGAGGAGCCCGCTCCCAACCACGAGAATTAGGGCAGGAGTCGGAGGCATGACTGCCTTTACAACGAAAACAGACATCGGGACATTTACGCGCGAAATGGCCGGTACCGCCACAGGCCAAGCATTTACCCTTAAAAGGACAATTAAATGCGAGATGGGAGCTTTCCCTGCAGATATCACAATGTATGGGCTGGCCACGGTACCAGACCTTGCAGCGATAGCTATGAATTTTGATGAATCGCGGAATGGGGCGATTGATGTCGATACGCACAATCCGCGTGCCAGTCGCAACATCAGGGAGATGGGTATAACGCTGAAAGCGTACCTCCTGAATCTTGCCAAAAAATTTTAGAGCATTCTCGACATATGAGGATGGAGCATCATACGGCAAGCCATAAACATTAACATTTACCCAATTTGGGGGGGGGAGGAGGGGGAGGGACCACAGCCACCTTTACACCACCCATCTCCAACTCGCCCCGAAGCTTGATCATTTCACAGGCAGTACGATCCTGAAATGTGACACGTGCAATTTTGCCGGGACATTGTTGGACAGAAAGGACTTTAACATTTTCCGACACAAAATGTTCAACCACAATTTTAACAACATCAGTATTCGTCACATTCTCAGCAAAACCATTAACTTTAAGGTCAGCCGAACGAACGATAAATAACTGATAGACATGATGAGAACAAGAAAAAGGAGAAAAAAGGCAAAAAGAGGACACACCGAAAAGGCCAAACAAAAAGTTAAGCCCAAATGGGCTGGGCACCCAACCGGATGGGTGACCAGGCTTAACAATTGGAAAAACCAACAGTGGATGGGTAACTTAAGGGAACAAGAAGACCCGAAGGAAATATGGCGCCCAAAAGAGACCAACAAACCAGACAAAAATCTGGCGAACTTACCAACAGGAGTTGAGTGACAGCTTAAGGTGTACCAAAATGGTAGGGCCTCCGGCAATACAATGAAGGAAAACCAGAGTTAATGAACAACAGTAATACTGGGCGATTTGTTGTACAAGACGCAACAAAGCTTGTGGGACAATTAATCGAATCCCGACTTTCAAATTTTTCTTGTAGTTTTTCTTCACTGGCAGAGCCTATTCCTGCATTTTTTTCAACTGATGTAATAAAAAACACACAAAAAAAAACAAAAAACATGCCTAAAAATACGTTTTCACTTTAAGAAAACGTCTATAAAGGTATATAAAAGAAATAAACTCTAGGAAAGAGCAACAATCGCGCCCATTTGATGTTACAAAATATTGGAATCTTCTTGCAATCTTACTTCTAAATTGATCCTATAACAATCTCGTTATCGGAACGGGAAACGAAGACCTCTTGGATACAGTGTTTCGACATTTCATTGACCAAAAACAGAGCATGCACAGTTGTACCGGAAAATGATAAACAATAATTTTGTTCCCAGATTTCCAATTTTAAGCCGCACACGATGTATGTGCAAGCTCATAGTCATAAGAGGGTCATAACTTTTTGGGGTCATACAAGGGGGAGGGTTACAGCTTTTTCTGCAGTAAATATTGGCGGAAGGCATACAGTATGAGGTCTTTCACCTAGTACTGCCGCACATACCGCCGATCAGCAAGTACTCTTCACTCGTCTCCAGGCCCCAGTTATCGGTAGGCTGGATAACGCTCTCCACCGGATAAATCGCTACCCATTAGATAACTGTTAACAAAACAAACCACGCTATCCGCTGGATTGTATTTTATCCTGTGGATAGCGTGATCCACCTTTCGAACAACCCAGGCCAGGAGGTCAATAAAGGACCACAAAGATTTATTATCATTCAAATAAGGCCAAGAAGGCATTTAGAAGCAGAAAAACGTCTAAAATTTCAAAGACGTGCAGTTTTCATGCATTCAGTGTGTTTACGTTGTATTTTTTTAAATTTCCTGAATCGGCATGCACACAATTCTATACCACATGAATTTATTTAAAGTTAGAAGACTTACTTCCGTTTTATACTGTTTAAAAATGTAGATTCCATAAAGAGTGTTTAAAGCTTTTGTCAGATTTACCATTAAGATGCCCTTCTTTGGTTGAAATTGAATGTTTAAGTGTAGAAACAGTTTTTGCATGACCAATGGTGTGAGAGGAAAGACGTTACGTTTCCGTGAATTCCAAGTGTCGTTTGGACGTGCCAAATAATTCTTAACGTGCTTTAGAAACGATTAGCACTACAAAGCTCGCGATTTCAGCAGGTTTAAAGAAAGTTTATTGAAGCGACTCGTTGAGACGTTACATAGACAATTTAAAACCTTGTCAAAACGGTACGATGTGTAGCGAAGCGGTATGACAAACCGGTAAACCGAGCCATGTAACAAAGTGATAACCAAAGCGGTCTCGAAAAACGGTTCTGTCCTCGTGTACCGCTACACAATAACCGATACATATAGACCCAACAATATGCAACAGCTAAACAAAGGCTTGTAAACAAAATAGTACAATAGTTATTCCCTCTGTGTACCGGTACACCAGGACACAACCCGAAAAACGAAGAACCAAGTATAGCGAAAACACGTAAAAGAAAAACAATACAAAGAAACTTCTAAAGGCTGAAAGGAAATGCAAAAAACCATGGTGAATATTTGGCAGCAACAAATGA
>OZ026606.1:22110072-22127572 GCA_964020085.1 Micromussa lordhowensis
TAATGAATTACCTCTACATAATATAACAGCTGTTCTAATAGTTGTAAGGTATCGAGTACATTGTCAATATAGAATTCTATTGTACGAGTAATTTTAAGAAGAATTTTTAGGGTAATTTTAGGTTTCAAGTTCGCGTTTTAACGATGATACATTGTAAATATGGAATTCACTAGTCTTGCATTTAAGTGTCGATTTGCTCCGCGGGCAAACAACCAGGCAACACTTGTATCGGCTATTTATTTATTTATTTATTTATTTATTTATTTATTTGTTAGTGTGTAGGCAAATCGACTTTACTTGTGTAGGTGAATCGACTTTACTTGTGTAGGCGAATCGGCGTGTAGGCGAAACGACTTGCAGGCGAAACGACCGGTTTCCGTTCTGATTCTTCTATGGACGCACATAAATTGATAAAGATGCATGCAAGTTAGTTCTAGTTTTGAATAAAATATCAGGAGATTTTTCTAAAAACGTGTTGACAGATCTTTGAAAGTTTGAAGAGTGCAGGGGTAGCTCTATGAGATAACTGTGGGACTGTGGGAGCGCGGGAGTAACTCTTCAACAGTCTGATGAAAACCGTATGCAAATAAGACGACTGCGGGACTGCGGGAGCGCGGGAGCAATTCTTTAACAGTCTGGTGAAAAACGTATGCAAATAAGATGACTACGGGACTGCGGGAGCAAGGTTTTAAGCTCTAGGTTTTAGGAGCGGGGTATTCTAGAATCTAGCCCACAAAGTTGTTTCATCAAGTGATATCAGAAAGAACGAAGCATAAAGCTGCGCATCCATAGTATTGGAAGTTGATATGAAACTTTGAAATTACTTCCTTTAAGTAGTTGCGAGGTGTTGCATTTTGTGACGTCTTACATGAACAAAAAACCTAAACAAACTGCCGAGAGTGCGCAGTATGGACTGGAATGCATGAGTTTCACGGTAGAAAGAACAACCTTGTAATTGAGCCAGGCACTCTTGCTGTCTTTCTTGCTTTTTAACTCTGCTACAGAATCGAAACCACTATAAAAGTGAAATAGGGACTCAATGAACTCTTCAATCGGATAGAACTGTTGATTAGGAAGTTATTTCTCCTAACAAAATCAAAATTCTGTCAAATTGACAGGCGATGAGAAGAATGGAAATCGTATACCAGGGATTGTTGTTTTCATGTAAAATTAAAAACTGAAACCTTTCTAATAGGATGCAAGGTTAGGAAATCAAACTTTGTTTGGAAATGATTCAGCAAATCACAAAAAGCCATAGTATGTCTTGGCAACAGATCTTATCATAGCAACGAAATAGTCTTGTTTTACCTTAAAACAATGCTGAATTTCTCAAAATCTAGTTGAAAAACTTGTAAAGATAAGAATAATACTGACAAAATATTAAACATGGAATTATTAGGTGTGTTTTGGGGTTTCCAAAAATTAAGATTTCTCATTTTTCAATAAAGTAAACTATAACCAAGTTTATAAATTTAAACTATTCTTAAGATCTCTGATATATAATAATAAAAGAGAAGCTCTGTGGAAGGCTACAGTTTCAAAGAAGGCGCGAAACACTCCTAGAAGCGGCTGATCTACCTTCAACAGGATAATTCAACAGGTGTTGGAAAATTATATATATTTTAGGCTTGGTTTCAAAGAAAGCCAAATATCAGCAGGTTTCATTTTCACTTTCATTGGTAAACACGGCACGTAGAAAACATTTGAAAAATATACTCGTCAGGATCAACGCATAAAAACTGATCACCCATGCAAGACTGACTTCTGCTGCATTGTAATCAAAATTTTAACAAACAGTTACCTCAAAGACCTTAAAGTTGTCTACGAAATGCATACCGACTGAAAATAAAATATAAAGAGATCACCATACAACCTTGTAAGTAGTCACTATGAACATATTTTTACCTAATGTTTTGTAAGATAAGTAAAGCAGAAATGAAGTTCAACCGATGATCGAACTCCTCTTCCAAATTTGTCAGCGTTAATTGTATGTTAAACAGCTCCAAGCTGGTACAAAAGAAGTGAAATCAGGAACGATTCAGGAACGATTGTCCGCGATGCGTACCTATTTTAAAAGAGTGCGTAATTCCATATCACGCAAAGGTTAGCTCGTGTCAATCACGATAAGCAAGAGATTATCAAGGTAAGAGACTGAATCCCCCATATAGGCCTTATACCCAAGGTAACCCCTCTTAAGTTATTTTTAGACATGGTACCCAGTTCATCCGAGGATGTTACTCGCGCGATGCGTGGACAACCCAAGGGACTTCTAGAAAACGGTTTGAAACAGAATGGCGGGAAAGTCAATATATGTTTTGATTTTCAAACGACGTTTCATAGCAGGGATGTTTTCTGCATTTTGTTCGGCTAGGCTTCATTTGTTGTTTACTCAGTTTTAGGGATTTTAATAAGCAAACTTCAACAGCAACGGCAACGACTACAATGTTTGTGTAAGTGTGCGTTATATTTCTTTGTTCATTTCTTTGTCGTTCTTTACAAAACGACGAGGTGAAATTCACGTTCTGCATATTTGAGAGAACGTGAACGTGAACTATAACGGATAAATTTTAACATTTCTTTTTCGAATTTTGACGCGTCACGCGTGACGCAGGATGGTGATCTACTCCCCGCGCGAGAAACCTGGTACGAGCCACCTTAAACTCCTAAAAATGTTTCAAATGTATTTGCACATAGCGAGAGCCAGAGCTCCTTTGCTTGTAATCAAAATATCAAAAAAAGACATCCCCACAGCGTTGCAGGCTTTCCTTTCCTTTGAAACGAAACGAAATGAAACATAAACAGATCCTCCAGGAAAACATCTACGTTACGCGCGAGTAACATACGCTGAAGAACTGGGTACCATGTCGTTACCTTGGGTATAACGCCTACATTTACTGGGAAACCCATGGGTTCGCCCATACAGCACTTTAATTTCTAAATGATAATTATATTGATATTGGATCACTATGAAGAAAAGTACACAATAAGTGAAGTAAATAATTCCCAGATAATAGTTACTTTTCACCCCTGAACCATTTGGATATCAATCTGTGATTACATCATTTCTAATTGTCATTTTATAAACAGTGTAAATAAATAAGTTGGCTTTTGTGACATTGAACAACATGTTGATCTGGGCCGTCACTAATTTGAAAACGCTTAATTTCGACATGCTCGGCTAGATAGGGCAGGTGTGAAATGGCTTGCTTCATAATAGATCATTAACAATTTTGGCAGTCCCTGGGGCGGAGTACGGATCCCCGGGGCGGAGTACGGGTCCCCGGGGCACAGGTCCCTGGGGCGGAGCACAGGTCCCCGGGGCAGAGCACAGGTCCCCGGGATAGAGCACAGGTCCCCGGGGCGGAGCGCAGGTCCCCGGGTCGGAGCGCAGGTCCCCGGGGCGGAGCGCAGGTCCCCGGGGCGGAGCACCGGTCCCCGAGGCGGAGCGCATGTCCCCGGGGTGGGGCGCATGTCCCCGGGGCGGAGCGCCGGTCCCCGGGGCGGAGCGCTGGTCCCCGGGGTGGAGTACAAGTCCCTGGGATGGAGTACACTAGCCTTTATAGCAGTCCGACGTCTTGCTCTAAAAGTTGTCTATGTAGTGGGTCAGCTCAACAACGCCCAAATGCTTGTTCCGATATCCTGTAAGTTTGAAGGGATAAGTGTATCCACTTCTGATGGGCTACTTTCTTGCCCGCTTGTAGATCAGACAAATTTTGTCGTAACATTTTTTTGATGGAGAGGCCGAACATCACTCCTACGGTTAGTGGCAGTAATTCAACCCTTTCAGTGAAGCTGTTTTTTTTTTCGCTTATACTTACCAAAAGGGCAGTGGGATGAAATTTTAATTCCATACAGCCATTCAGCTTTTGACAGTTCTAGATGTTTTCTAAATTTGCAGGATGTTTACGAAGTCATAAGTCTTTTGGTTTGTTTTAGTATTGCGGAGTTTTTACGCCTCTGATCTGCGTTGTTTCTTGGTATGATTTGTTTTTTTTCGTTTTTCTTGTCGATTTCTGGGAGCCGTTGCGCACATCAATCAATCAATTTATTAATTCCATGCGTGGGAAGAGGTTTCCCTCGGTATCTGAGCCAGAGATAACAATAAAATAAGAGAAAAAAATTAGTTAAATATCAGTCAAATTGATAAAATCATAAATAAAAGTGTAACAGTAAAATATGATGCAAAGAACCCTATAATATAGACCTCCCGGTAAAGACATCCTGTTTTCACGCGTATAGAAAAAGTGGGAAAAACTGAAATTTATTTCATTAAAAGAGTCTTTCAAAATCTCTCCCATACAAAGGTGAGGAGGTGCAAAGTACTTGATTGGATTTGAAATTAACGATGTGGGGATTTCTAAGGGCAGCAATTTATCGATTTACTGGTGGACGTTTTTCGGGCAGATGACTTTCTGCAAGCCTCTTCTGAGGATCTGTAAAAGCGCGCTGTAGGTATGTGAAAGGGTTACCATTCACGGAAGACTTCTTCAGATCCGTCACTATCATAAAAAAAAGAATTACAATTTGAATATAATCACTTTTTCTGACTTAATCATAAAAACTACAATTTCCTCGATTGTGATTGTTTTCCACTAATTCACTTGCCAAGTTGTAATCGGACAGTTTATTATTGGACAGTTTGTTATGGGACAGTTCAATATGCCAATCACATTCAAAGTTGTATTTTAAATCAACCAATCACATTACACCCCTCTGTTACAGACCTGGTGGAACCCGACCTGGTGAGTTATTTTGCCCTCCCTGGTGGAATTTTGACCTCCCTGGCACCTGGTGGTTTTTTAAAACCTCCCTGGTGAATTTTAGTGCTCCCTTTATTTTACATTACATTACTTTCTTTACCCTTGGTGTAGAATTTTAGTTTCCCTGATGAGGCGTGCTCCCCTGCAAGTTTGGAATTCCGTTCTTGTTTCGGTCATATGAGAACTGTAAGAGAGCTTTTTAAAGGATCGGGTACAACATGTCTTATTCAGTTGTACAAAGGATTGCGGGCTTGGGAAGCCTCTAAAGAAACATGCGCAGTTTGTCGCTTTCTATTGGTTCCCGCTGGCCAAAATCGTGCGGGCTCTGATAAGTGAACGACTCGTAAAGGAAAATGGCCGATAGTTCGGATAATTGTGGGGATTCTGAACATGCTTCGGATAGCGGCACAAGCAGTGAAACTTCTCGATCTTCCTCGTTTTCCTCCGAGGCCAGCAAAGAGTATTCAAAGAAAGCTAAACGGAGGAAGAAACGGAAACATGGAGAAGATTGGTGGGATTCTTCCGACACATGTGACACGATTGAAACGAAAAAGCGCAAGAAGAATCAGGTTACAAAACACAAGATAGTCAGAAAGAAAAGGAAAACGAAAAAGCGCAGGAAATCACGGAAAGGCACTGAACGTCTCCCTAAGCGAAGAGCCCGAGAACAAGACGTCATTTTCACTGCCCTTGTAAGGATGGATAAGAATGACAGTCGAATTCCTGTCCTTTTCTCCTAGACCTCGAGCTGTGCTGCCTCGTTTGCTGCCTTTAAAGGCAAAGTTTTAGAAGCCTGTGGTCTCTCACTTAAAAATGTTCAATTTTTCTATTTGCATAAAGATCTCAAAGTCCAATTGTGTGAAACTACTTGGGCAGCATTTATGCATTTCTTAAAGGGACGCACAGATTATACTGTTTCGTTGGAGTTGGAAACTGTGTCAAGAAAAGTTAGTGCTTCCATTCAGTCGAAAGAGCCAGGCAAAAGCTTTCTTGCAGCCACGTTGTCATCAAAGTTTGCTCGTGAATCACAAAATCAAAGCAATTCAGTGTTGAAAAAGATAGTTGACAAGGAATGGAGCAGTGTGTATATATATATGGACTTTCAAAAAGATGAAGGGAAGAAGCAATGCGAGACCTAGTAACTGAGCACCTGATGGCCATGATTGGGAAAGTCAAGGTTATGGTAATTGAAGATACCGCAACAAGAAAGGCATTCAGTTTCGACAGTGCAAGTGGTATCAAGTTTCCTTTTGGATTGTGTGAAGTCGATGGCGAAGTTCATTTTTCTGACCACTTGAGGCATTCTATCTACAAGATCAATTTTTCAGAGCAATCAGTGAGTTTGGCTCTCGGTATAGAGGATGATCCTGGGCAAAATGATGGCCCCAGCGAGTCTGCAAAGCTGTGCTACCCGGCTGGTTTGACTGCAAGAGGTGCATGTCTTTACATTGCTGAGGACCCATCGGAAATCCAAGGAGCCATCAGAATGGCTTGTTCCATAGAAGGGCTGGCTCGATTTCAATCTACGTGGCGAGAAATTGCCGAGGGAATGCGATTGGTGTCAAAACGAGTTAGGTCCTCTGATCCAGATCATGCTGCTAAGGTCAGAGAGAGAACATTGGTTTCCTCAATGCCAGAACTGAGAACAGCAGCGGAAAGGTTGGAAAGTCTTATCACAGATACTAGGCAGTACATAGGTGCTGTTTCGCTTGACATTAGTCATGGGTCAATGCCTTCCCGAACAGCTGAAGGCTTTTATAAGACTACTATCAATGGTGCAGACTATCTGTGCGATTACTTCAACCATATTGGGGAGGACGATCTTCTTGACCTAGTGAAAGTGAAAACTCTTGGGACGCGCATGCTTGAAGGGTTCTTTGGCCACATAACAGAGAAAATTCAATGGAAGAATCCAACCTTTTTGGAATTTTCCAAGCGTGTAGCAACTGAAGCATTTCACTTCATTGTTCCCGTGGTCACATCAGGAGCAGAACACAGCCAAAGTGTCGGTGTCAGAAGAACGAGGGATGAAGTAGCTTCCACGTACACATACACAAGCGTAAGATCATGACAACGACAACAACTCATCAAAGGCAATGTGGGCGATGTTCCAACAACGCCACGAGCATGGTTTCTCCACTGGAGACCTGAGAAAGATGAGAATGGACATTCAAAAAGGAAAGGAAGACGAGGCTTTGACGGTTGGAAGGCAAATTTTCATTGGAAGAATGAATTGTTGCCGTGGGTATGTGGAGAAACTTGGAAACAATGGAACTGTAACGAACAAAAGTCTAGACCGATGAAATCCCTGAGAAATTTCCAGAAGAGGAAATACGTAACCCCACCAACCATAATTGGTCAACACGCAACAAGACGTGAATTAGTCATTGCACCTATGCGAGATTGCATTTTCGTCGGCAATGCAGAGCAACCGGAAAGTGAAAATTTACATTCAGATGACGGCCCTAATGATGGTGCTTCACGTAAAACTGATTTGGTCTTTGAGATTGGAGAAGTTCTTGTATTTCATGGAACTGATGGGTTACCCTTCAACCTTCTAAAGATTACCGAAAATGTATCAAGGGAGAGTATTGGACCACGATCTAAATTGCGGGGAGATTTTCTGGCTGAGACCTCGCGAGATGAAGACAACATTTTCTATGCCATAGACCCCAACTGGACAGGTGCTTCAATGGCATACGCACATATCCTGCTGGACAGCGATGACAATGCGATGACTGTATGCTTGGATGAAACTGTAACAATCACGGAAACCACGTACAAGATCTCACCGTTGTTTACTAATTCATTAATCCAAGATGGCGAGCGGACGTGTATTCTTCAGCTCCGTCAATTTGTAATGTTTTTTCTCTTTGCATTTCTTCTACTGGATTTTTGTCTTAGCTTAAACATTTCTGTTAGCATTTTGTCTTAGTTTAATTAAACATTTACAGAGGAATTATTTTCATGGGGAAACCAAAGAAACATGCTGCAGCGGAGGAATTGAACTTGGAAACTCTTAAAGGTGGAGAATTGGTCTCCATTGCTACACTGAAGCAAATTCTTGATGTTCAGCAGTCCATGCTTAAAACGCTTTTCGATTCCTTTATCTTCACTGTCAATGCAAGAGTCGATAAGTTGGCAGACTCAGTCGCGTCTCTCAAAGCAAGCCTTGAATTTACACAAAAGAATGTCGGAGATTTGTCGTCCTTAAAATCGAAGCTCGTGGGCGCCGAAAAGGATATTGTTGAAATCAAAAACACTGTGGAGCTTCAGGGAAACAAAATAGAGTACCAGGAAAATCAAAGCAGACGGAACAATATCAGAGTATTCGGTATACCAGAATCGGCTGGCGAGACTTGGGAAATGGCTGAAACGAAAGTGAAGGACGCCATCAAGGAGAAGCTCAACATTGAAGTTGACATCGAGCGCGCTCACCGTGTTGAGCGTAGAAAGTCTGGAGGAACCAAACAACACCAAGCTGATGCAAAGCCTAGAGTTATTGTGTGCCGACTGATTAGTTGGAAGCAGAAAGAAGCTGTAGTAAGAAAGGCAAGAAAGAATAAACTAGAAGGACTGTTTATTTGCGAAGATCTTTCGCAAGCGACGCTTGAAAAGAGGAAACCTCATTTGGTGAACCTCAAGGCGGCCAAGCAAGCAGGAAAATCAGCATATTTTATCTTAGATCGTTTGACACTCGACCGACATATCGGTCGAGTGTCGACCGATATGTCGACCGATATATCGGTCGAGAGATTCGTGATAAGCCCTCCGGTGCTTCAAATGATTAAGATAAGTATATTGCAAAGTGTTTTTTGTTCGACTCATTAATGGAAGAAACCTATAAAAAATTTAGCCTTTCTACCAATCATGATCCTGATGCTAATTTCTTCACGGAGTTAGTTGACTGCCGCGAATATTATACCGAAGAAAACTTCACTGAAATGTTGCATCAGAAAAATATATTAGAAGTCAATAATTGTTTATCGCTTCTGCATCTTAAGTTTATATTGATGTAAGTATATATGAAATAATTCATATATTTGAACTGCGATCATAGATGAAAGTGAGGAGCGAGGAGCGAGGTCAATTGGCATCGCACCGGTATCGCGGAGGTCACGGGTTCGAATCCCGTTGAAGCCCTGATATTTTTTCAGGCTTCTTCTTTCCAGTTGCTTAAATGGGAAAATTTACTGCGAGGATCATTCTTCACTTTCATCTATGACCGCAGTTCAAATATATGAATTATTTCATATATACTTACATCATTTCACTCCTCACGGGAAGATTCTGATATGAACTCCACAAATTGACCTCGCTCCCAATGTGAGGCTTCATAGCTCAGTTGGTAGAGCATCGCACCGGTATCGCGGAGGTCACGGGTTCGAATCCCGTTGAAGCCCTGATATTTTTTCAGGCTTCTTCTTTCCAGTTGCTTAAATTGGAAAATTTACTGCGAGGATCGTTCTTCACTTTAAGTTTATATTCGTAGCCTTCATCGTAATTTGGATAGCTTAACCACTTTGCTAAAGAATCTAGAGTTGAGGTTCTCTTTTATTGGTATAACTGAGACCTGGCTTCGAGACTCATTCGCATCATACCGATATCTCGGGTTATAATTTTTGTCCACAATCCACGTAAAGATAGGACAGGTGGAGGTGTAGGTCTATATTTAGCGGACAATTTTGATTTTAAATGTCGACCTGACTTAGTTTTTTCTTGCACTGAATGTGCCGAGTCTTTGTTTGTGGAAATCAATAGGCCGAAAGAGAAAAATATAATTCTAGGTGTGGTTTACAGGCCACCAAATTCAAATTTACGAGATTTTATGAATAGCCTGGATTCGTTGCTTGCAAGTATCTCTAAGGAAAATAAGAAAGTTCTCCATCAGTTTCCAAGGTCCTAAATTTTTTAACCCTCTTAGTTTTGAAATTCGAAATGCAACAAGTACCGCTTCCTTTTGCTGTAAGCTGAAAGCATTCCTCTTGTCATAAATAGTAATTTATATCTATATATATATGTATTTTTTCTTCTTTTGTTATTTCGCTTTTTTAGCCTAGAACTATAATTAGTACGACTATCTAATATACTTATTTTAAGATTTACTGTAGCTCTGCCATTGATTTTGCCATGTGTAATTTTGATATTATTTTGTTCTAATTATCTAACTGAGGGAGCCCATTCCTTATAAGCCCGGTGGCTTCTCTTGGGCTTCCTCGCCATGAGAGTTAAAGTAATTAGATTTTATTTGATTTGTACAATTTTTGGCAAACAAAACAATAAACAGTGGAGACATACAATGAAATTCAAGAAATAGCTCAAGAATTTGAAGATTCCCTCAGACGAGCATTGGTAGCACGACATGCAGATGACAACTACCAAGATGACGACGAAGAGGCAACCGTAGAACCGGTTGTGGCAGAAGAGACCCTTGCCTATCAAGACCGGAGGCAAAGAAGAGGCAGAGCCAGCAGGTACAATGACATCATTGCTTGTCTGCGATAAACTACCTTATGTTTGGTGAGTTATTTTAAAATGACATCTTGTTTGCATACTGCGTGATAAAAAGTTAATCTCAAGACTGCATGTTCTAAGTACTACACTGTAGTATTGGGCTAGTAACATGTCAAGGCAGGTCAATTTGTTTTATACTTTGGTCGACAGGCTTTCAGAATATTGCTTAAATGGCTTTGACTGGTGATAAACAACTCATATAAGTTGCCTCAATTGAATTGCTTTCAAAATTTAATGCAATACGTTTCTTGCCATATATATCAAGCATAGTATGTTAAATACTATGTCACACAGTTTTGCATGTATATAACAGATATATAGGAAATTTGTCTTTTGACTTTTCCGTGGTACAGTGCTCAATACATTAAAGTAGAGCGTAATATATATTGGTGGAAGAAAAAAACACACTTTTATCCCTACAAGCCTGTTTCGTGATCGCTCACTCTTCAAGGGATTTTAATGACAAGAATATTCCTAACCATCATTTAAATACTATAATAATTATATAATTATATCTTATATAATTATTATAGTATTTAAATGATGGTTAGGAATATTCTTGTCATTGAAATCCCCTGAAGAGTGAGCGATCATGAAACAGGCTTGTAGGGATAAAAGTGTGTTTTTTTCTTCAACCAATATATATAACAGATATATACATATATAGTTTAATAGATTTTAAAAAGTCATTGGCCTCCCTGGCGAAGAATTCAGGATCAACCTGGTGGAGTTTTGTCTGCCCTGGTAGAATTTATGTTAAAAACCTGGTGAACAACCAAGTTCCACCAGGTCTGTGACAGAGGGGTGTCACATTCAAAGTTGTAGTTTAAATCAACCAATCTCAATTTCAGAGTGACGTGAAACCATTTATTAATCCTTTGTCAGTATTTTAATGCAAATTTTCCCTTTCTTTCATAGCTTGGCTATTCTTCGTTTCTCGGAAATTGTAATCTTATGATTAGTTAGTAATAGGACTTCGTGTTGTCCAATTCCGTTGGTAATCATACTCGTGATAAACAAATCGGACTCCCGCTGCGCGGTCTCCGATTTTGTTATCACTTGTATGATTACAGACAGAATTGGACTCCACTCAGTCCTATTACCATTACTAAAACTTTTTTCTGAGCTCTTAACTACAACACAATATGCGTAATACCATATTATTGATAACTTATCAATAACATCAGATCTGTCTCGAGTGAAAAATAAAGCATTTGATCATGACGTGTTTTCAAAAGAACTAATGAAGTTCAGTAAGACTGAAAAATGAGTTTTTTTTGTCAGTATTGTTGCAGAACGCATGAGAATTTTCAATTTTATACAAAAACTAGGTAAACTACAAGAAAAAATTATGCTTTCATAACAGTTTGCCAGCCCCTTTGCTATTAATTGTAGTAGTTAATCAGCGCTGAAATAATGGACACTTAATTGACCAAATTACTCAAATCAATATTCTTGGGGGGAAATATGTCTCTTTCGAACATTAGTTAAATAGACGCCGTTTATGCTTTCACATTAAAAGAGCACGAGAAGATTATAAAGTCTTAAGCCTGGTTCACACAGTGTGAGCCAGGCTTTAATCATCCTAATTAACGAAAGAAATCATAAGAACAGCTATTTACAGAAAAACCAGGGTTATAGCGATGTTTCTTCCTTTAGGAAATAAAGAGAGGTGAATTCAAAATATTGTTGCTTCAATAACCACTTTGGCACACAGTAAAACATTAAACCTTGCGCATTTTTACGTCCTCTCAGAGGAGACGGTCCGGGGAAAGGATGTGATGTAACGCGGCTCTGTTCGAATGACAATGAAACCAGCCCTGGCAAAACCAAATTCCCTTGAACCTTTAAAGTTTTTTCTTGATAACGATATCTCTGATTCTCTATTGTCTGATTCACTTTTCCTCTCCAGCCTCCGAGTATGCGAGAAGGATAGGACGATTATCTTCCGATTTCCCCCTTGTCGAGGTGAATTTGTACTGTAAAAGAAGAACACAAGAAAATTACAATGTAGTTCTGAAGCAAAACTAGAAACCTTATTAAAGTACTAGCTAAAGCCAGTCAGTTAAGCCGGTTAACATCGCACGTCCAAAGAGTGAGATATTTTAATTATGAGATGCCGGCGGGGGTTATGTTTTTTTTCTGTTCAATTCTCAAATTGTCGGTAGTTTTCACAGAAGTTTCATTCCTCCTCTCTGGAAAGGCGAGATGGGGCAGGAGAAATCGATATTTTAGGTGCTCTGACACAGTCGCAGTGGTTGCTTCAGCTCACCTTTCGGCTTTTGGTCCCCTTGGTTGAATCGCCTTTCGAAGGGGCCGTATCTGAATATGCTCTCACCTTCTACATGACAAACATGTGATAAAATAGTTTAGTAATAAATATTTGTATTAAATATTCCTGACAAATTCACTTCGCTAATGGCCTGAGTGAGCAGTTTTGTTGGTTCCTTGTCTTCTGAAACGACGCCAACAAAACCATATCTGTCGTTCCCGACCGGGATGTATTTTTTGGTGCGGTTTTCTGTTTACATTGTTTGTCCTTCAGTTTTGAGCTTGGGTAATGTCAAACTACACAAAACATAAGAAATTAGAAACATTTTTATACAAGAAATATTGATTAACTATAATAAAACTTCGATTAACTTTTAATCCTAGGTTAGCGTTAACCGGGTTTCGAACAACAAGGCTCAGGAAAACAAAAATAAACTGACACCTCCAACTTATTATCAAAGAAAATAATTTTCTTTTCATATGAGCCAAGTTTGATTTCACGAAAGTTTAACAGCACACCGATCTTTAGTTTTTCCATGAACTCTCGGATATAAGGCTTTTTTCAGCTATATTTGCCTCTAGCCTCTGTCAGCCTCTTGCTAAAAATCACTCCGCAGTTAAGTCCAAGAATGGACATGACTCATGTTAACTATTTGTTTTAAAAGTAATATTCTCCTCTTCTCGGGAAGGAATGAAAAATGATTTTAATTCTAGTTAATTACCTTCTCATCACTAGGTGGTTTGCTGTGTTCCCTCTCTGGCGACGACTGAGATTTCTTCAAAGGAGGGTTTGTCTGTAATTAAAAAAAAAACAAAACATATCAAGAAATAAACCTTGACAGTTAAAAGTTTTAGAGTAAGGAAGTATTCATGGTTATTTTCTCCATAATTCATTCTGCATTAACATTTTGACATTAACATTTGACTGTATTTGTAGACAAGAACTTGAATTCCGAAACAAAGAAGAAATTAAAATGTCAACTTTGACTTCTGGAACATGCCATGTTTAACCCCCGTGGTTACTCTACAACGGTTTGTACGGGGAGTCCTGCCTCTCAGGTCCAACCCCTTACCTTTTGTATACCATTTTGACAGAAAAGGTTCCCCATTTAGATACCTTATATTGAAAATAGGTGACCCTTATTAAGAACACTGCAATCCTTTTCTAAATCCTTGGAATGAAGTTAATGAACTACTATCGGAGAATATCAAGCATTACTATCAAGCAGGTTTCATTTATTAAGTTCCCGTTCACGTTATATCTAAATGACAGATTTCCCTGCCCTTTCATATATCTCAACGTGTGAAATCCTACCCTTTTATAAATCTGAAGCCTCCCCGTATAGGCCATTATAGGGAGGGAGTTAATCACATTACTATGGCTTTACCACCTAGGATCGTGTCTTCTTTCAGTTTTCGGAAAAGAAAGCAACGAGGAGGCTAAGGCAAATGGCTGCGATTGCAAGGTAAAGAACCATTATAAGGAAAACGGATAAAAAAAACTCGGGGCCTTCTGCGTATACACATGCAATACGAACAATGTCATTTTTACTTAATTTACCATTATTTTTGGTAGTTACATACCTGGGAGAAAAGCCCCACCCATAACCTCTCCAGATGCTCGACTTGCTTTTCTCTGCCTTTTTGGTATGATAATATTTTTCCCAGTGTTTCTTTCTCCTCCTCTTTCATGGTCACTTCTACTGATTGAAGGTCCGCAGCTCGTGCACTCAGATCATTATGCACAGCTCTTAAACTGTGGTACGTGAAGTCGTAGAAGTTTCTTCTCACTAATTCATCACATTTACAAACTTCACTCGTCATGCCAGTGACTTTAGTGTAGAGTTCTTGTAGGGTTCTACTATGTCTGTCCAGTAAATCCAACTTCTTAGGGACTGGGAAAGATTCTTCTTTCAGCTCGCCTATTTCGAGATTAGATATTATGTTTGAAACCTTTTCTTGCAAACGTTCTAGCTCGATGTCGAGATCTTTGACTTTTGATGTTTTGACGATTTTTGTTTCCGTGGGTGTGTTTACTGAAATCTGGACGGCTGCATTAACAGAATTCTTCAGTTCCTTGAAAGGAAATTAAAAGTAAGCAAACAAGTATGACACGCTGAGTTTCATCTTTGTAACTCGTTTAGTTACTCCGTCCTAACATTTTTACATATATGGCGAGATAGCTAAGTCCAAATTTTTAAGTTAAATTGACCTGTTTTAAAATATCTTAAAGCAATGAATATAACACGTACTTCTATGCTAATGATATAACTACCAGGTACTTTCAAAACGTAAAGCGACAACCTCCATTTGCATGCATTCTCCCTTAGTTTTAACTACGGGTTAGAGACTGTTGTGAGTGTTTTGTTTTCAAATACACGCACGCGCTTACTGTACAATGAATGAGAAATTTTCAATACTGCACGAAGCGAAGCTGAGTGCATTATTGACAATTAATATTCATTTGAGTTCGCTGCTGGCGATAGTTTTACAATGGCTTCCCGCCCGAACAAGTTGAAGAACACTGAACAGTTTTTATGCGTTATTGTAATAACGCACTCTGTCACTTTGGTGTCGCTAGGTAACGGGAACTCACGTGATCAATTTTAACCAATGACGCGTGCGGACTTTAGACAGTGAACGAAGATTGAATATTAAATCATCGCGCAGAATGCTTGGACGTCATTTATTATTCATAACCGAAGAAGCGGTAAATTTGTATGCGAACGCGCGTTGAAAAAGTCAGAATAAGAGAAGCAAGGGCTCAAATTGGCCAAGGTGGGCTGACACAAATCGCTTTTCTGATTTAATTCCTGAAGCTCTGACATAGACGTCGGCAAACGGCTCTTGGAAGAGTAAGGATTAAACTACAATTTGACCCTGAAACGAAGGGTCAAATTTTGTGGTTGAAAACTGACAGCAAAATTTGACCTTTTTTATTAGTATGACGGAGACCGTTTTCATCATCGATTCATTGAAGAATTCAAACTTGCAATATTCCACACATGGCAGCGCTTGAGTGCGAAACCCAAACATTAGAGCCTGCTCTCAGTCTTGCAATAGATTTAGCCGCGGATACACATATCAGCCATTTCCAATTGAGCGTTGTGAATTTGTTCCAGTCCACCATGTTGGGTGTGATTGGTTTCCCTGCTCTCCGATTCTTTTACTGTCCATGGTTTCTTTCTTTAAATAAATTTCTATTGTTCTAACAAGTGTTAACGAGTTCTAACTACTGGGTTAGCAGTCACTTAGTTGGACAAGTAGTTCTCATGGAACGGGCAGAAGTTGAACTAAAAACCTCTCTTTCGATCCCGCAATCTCGAGCATTCAAAGAAACGAAAAGTTTTGAGATAGCTGGAGTTTGATATAGCCGAGAGTAAATGATTGAGAAGTCCAAGGGAAGTTCAAGTTCGAGATAGCGAGGAATTCGAGCTCAAGATAGCAAGGTTCAAATCAATGGTCAATTTAAAGATAATTTCTTTCATATTGTTAAAAACCAAACCAGTCACATTTTACTATAATTGCGGCAAATCTTTGCTTAGTTTGTTATTATCAATGCCATGTGCATTATAGTAATACCTTAAAAAGGGTCTCAAATTCGTTTTCTTCACTCTCCCATACAAGGAACCTCTTCTTTCCAGTGCTGTCTCTAGCCAGCATGATCTGTGTCTGCGTCAAAAAAACAATGCACAGTAAATGAGGGACGCTAAAACACTTCAGTAGGGCAGGAACTAACACAAGTATCTCCCTCCTCGCCACCACCATCTCCCCCACCCTCTAGACCCGAGACTTCGCAAACTCTTGAACAAACTATTGTCCGTATCTGTGGGACAGATTTTTTAACCCAACTTCTAGCATACTTGTGTAATTATTCAATTCTTGAAGGTCTCTTTAGGTCAACTCACTATTACTACTACTATTTTTTTCAAAATTGTATTTCGTAACAGTTCCGTTAGAACGGTTTTATTTGAGCGGTCGAAATCAACTTGCATATTGCTTTGGTAACTCGCGTTGTATTATTACACTAAACCATTTGCTTTAATTAAAAACCGCTCTACTACGCTTAGTTACGCTTAGGTTACGCTTCAGAGAGATTGATTTAAAAATAGAACTCGCGCCATATTTTCAACCAATCAGTGGTAGTACCAAAACCAATCGTGATTCGCTCACATGATTTCCCGCGCTTCGCGCAGGCTACGCGCATTTACTTTGAACTATGATTGGTTCATTGGATTGACGGAACGTGTCCTTTGTGATTGGCCAGAGTTATTACTTTGGGTTTACTTAAACGACGCTCAATTGAAAACTGCTCTGCATTGAACGTCTAGGTAATACTCCTGGTTTTATACTTATCGCTATGTGAATGAAGAATGTTGTACTTGCGCCACAGTTTCAATAAGTCAACCCACCTGGCTTGTGTCATCTAATTTAATTGCCTTTACAATCTCGATACACATTCTTCCCCCGCTGCACATGTTTAATGGACCTGCAATGGAGCAGCTTCAACATAACTACGGAAGAACCTCTCCAAAAAAACCACCTTGGGGACAGAGGAAAATGCCCATTCTAGCGATACGACCGTTATGGGGAGGTAGGAGGGGGGTGTAATATGTCACTCCTACTTATCAACTTATCAGACACCAACAGAAACACTGACCAAAGACGCGAGATACAGGTCACGTTTCATGACCTTTTTACAATAAAAAGATAGGGTTTTGTATACACCGTTCTTAAGTCCTTGCTTAACTGGCCGCCGTCCAGAAGTTATTACGTGGCACTAGGGACACGTTTAAGTGGTCGTTGCCGTTTGACCAGGTCGCCGTTGTAGAGAGGTTAAAATAAGAGTTGATGTATGGACCGTCCGGTGGAACAAAACAAGGTGGTCGCTGTGGAGAGATGTAGGATCTTGTAGAGGGGTGGCCGTTGCAGAGAGGTGGCCGTTAGTGGTGAAT
>OZ026606.1:22132572-22140072 GCA_964020085.1 Micromussa lordhowensis
AAGGTTATAATTCTAACAATTTTCTTCTGTAACATGAAAATAGACCTAAGCCTGGTGGAATAGGTATTCGCCCAGATAACATTGCAATATGTTAAGTATGGATAAATCATGGTGTTATAAAGTGTCAATAGTAATTTGAGGGATAAATGATATCTTGCTTTGGCCATTATGCCTACCATTTTTGAGACTTTCGTGGAAATATGATTAACGTGATACTTCCACGAGAGTTCGTCATCAATAAATATTCCCAAGAATTTAGTACACTTGACTTTTTCAATAGGGCTTCCATTTAAAACTACATGTGCACTGTTATCTAATCCCCACAATTGACAAATCAACCCGTGTTCGTAGCTCTTCTGCTACACTTTATCGATAATATCTTTATTAACAATCCCGACCAAATTTTGACCCTCGGTAACATAGTATCTGATATTAGTGATCATTTCTCTCAATTTTGCATCCAAAAGTAAATAAAGTAAAGTCAACAGAGAGGTGCGAAACCTCTCGCAGTTTTCTGCTGATTGACGGTTTCAACACCGAACTTTCCCAAGTGAACTGGAATGCTATAGGGAAGATATTTGTTTACAAACATTGTTTTTGTTATTTAAATGTTCAAAGCGTTAAACAAAAGAGTTCTTTGTTTCACCAGCCAATCGTTCTCTGGTTGGCATATTACTAACAATAGGTGACGTCACGCGATGTGAATGATATTTGCTCTTCTTTTTGTAAGGGATGGACCATTAGAAAAGTGATGAGGGGGGGGGGGGGGTGGGGAAAAAAAACAAAAAAAAATTCATGCAAGGGATAATGCCAAGAAAAAAAATTCGTGCAAAGAAGAAGGTAAAGAAAAAAAAATTCATGCAGAAGGATAATCCAATTGTGACTTTTATTTATATAAAATTTGCCAGGTGCGGTTGCTATGGCGTGACGTCATTAATCTGTTATGTTACTGTCATCACAAGAATTTTGCGGTTCTATTGTGGTTTGCGATAATTGCTTTCAAGAGAACTGTGTACAGAATTATTATCCTGGATATTTTCAATATGATCTGGCCGCATAATTGATTTTTTTATAATAAATTTTCACAACACAGGAATATTGCTCGTTCGCATAAAATAGAAACTTCGACTTCGAATGAACCCGTCATTGGTCATTGAAAACGGGCACAAAACGAGATTTGCCTCCCAGATTAGAAGATATGGTGTTTCTGCTGACGAATTTCAGCGAAATTGAGCCAGTTTCCAGTCGAATTTTCCTCGCGGAGTTAAAGTGGGCGCGCTGGTATTCTTTTGGCGGGAAGGACAACAAAGAAGCTTCCCCTGCCTATACGTTTGGATTTGGTGTTGCTCAAACCATTAAACAGTTGTTGAAAACCAAACCGGAAACAAACAACCACGATTGACTTGCACATGACTTCATTCACCCGAGAACGACAGAGGGAACCAGAACATGTCTACAGCTAGCGCTGGCCGTGACCAACCTCGTAGAGCATCGAATCACGACAACAGCTTCAAAACTCAGCAAGACGAAGATACCAAGTTAAGTCATCAGGTTAATCTTTTCCGGATACATAGACAGTCAGCATATAGGCACATATTATAAAAACTCTCTGGCTTGCCCACACAAACGTCCACTTAGTATATTGACTTTACTGAGGGTTGGAAGATGTTTTACAAAAACTACACGCGTGACATAATTTATAGGAACATGTTACATATCCTTTCTCGTTCACCCAGGCTGAAGTGCATGCAATACAGTTGCTGAGTGCTTCAAGATATGTAACAATATTGTGTCAGTTATTTTTCCGACGTTCGCGACGTACCGTGTCTTATAGGAACATGTTACTTATCTTTTCAGGTTCACCCAGGTTGAAGTGAATCTTAAAATAAAAAAAAGTCTATTCGGGATATGTAACATAATCGTGATAGTGATCTTTCTGTCGTGCGTGACATTAAAGGAACATGTTACATGTCCTTTCTGGTTCACTCAGGCTGAAGTCCATGCAATGCAGTTGCTGAGTGCTTTGGGTATAGAGCGTTTTCACATGACGTCACGGCAGCCATATTGGTGTTCCAAAACAATGGAACGGAGGCCATGTTGGTGTACAAGTAAATCCCTTGGGAGTTGAACTCTTTTCTTGTGTAAACACTTTCTTTTGTTCCAAGAAATTTGTATGTGAGCTGGTCACGTGAGTGAAAACGCTTTTTTTCCGTCGTGCGTGGCATTATAGGAACATGCTGGTTCTGGTTCACCCGGCAGAAGTCCATGCAATACAGTTTCTGAGTGCTTCTGGAAATGTAACAAAATCGTGAGTGATTTTTCTGTCGTGTATAGTTTCCAGAATCGCTTTGCATTACGTGTAAACAATTAGATTGTGAGCGCGTGATTTCTATCGCGCATAGTAATCGTGAGCGTAACCTCTTGAGAGGATTTTGAAAAAACATTGCCATAATTCTCGAGAATTTCTGGAGGGTCTGTGTTGGCCTTTCTATGACCTTTTCAAATATTTGTCTGAAAAAAAAATTCGTGCAGAGGGTTTCACCCGAAAAAAAATTCCTACACAAGCAATGAGCGAAAAAAAATATTCGTGCAAGCTGAAAATTCCCCTCCCCCCCCCCCCCCCATCACTTTTCTAATGGTCCGTCCCTAACAAGTTTAATAAACATGCACCTATGAAGACAATTTCAAATCGTAAAGCAAAACAGCTCTCCGTCCAAACCATGGTTAACTCAAGGCTGACGCACCTCCATTAAGATTAAAAACAAATTATATGCATCTTGTGATATTTCTAAGTACAAAACGTATCGAAACAAAATTTGTAGCTTAACACGTATAAGTAAACAACAATACTACTTTAAATTCTTTGATTCTAACTTGACTGATATGAAAAAAATCGTGGAAAGGAATTAATAGCATACTTGCACGTAAATCAAAAAGAGGTAAATCTATCACTTTTTTGGTCTCTGAAAAAGTTACCAGAGACCTTATCAGTATAGCTAATGCTCTCAACAAACATTTTGCCTCTGTTGGACCAACCCTAGCAAATAACCTGCCGCTAAGCGCCATTATGTTGACTTTCTTAAGAGAACTAAATCAGCTGATTCGTCGTTTCCTTTTAACCCAGTTACCCCAGAAAAAGTTAGATTAGAATTTCTTGCAGACCAAAACATAAATCTCATGGCCTATACTCGTGTTTCAGAGTACTTAGAGTAACAAGTAGGGTATATCCCTCTACGCTAAAAATCATGGCAAAGATTATTCCGATTTTCAAACAAGATGATGATACTGACGCTGACAATTATAGGCCGATCGCTCTGCTCTCTAATTTTCAACAGGATCTTTGGAAAAATAGTGTTTAAAAGTCTTTTATCGAACAGAAGAACCTGTTCATTCCATCCCAATACGGCTATCGCAAGGAACATTCTACTCAGCATGCAATCCTAGATACTGTGAATGCAATACATAGACAAATATCAGTCAATCGTTTATTCTCATCCGGGATTTTTATTGATCTGAAAAAGGCTTTTGATACTGTAGACCACAAAATTATTTTGCGCAAGTTAGATCACTATGTTTGGAATGAAATATCTCAAGCATTAGGAAATCTTTCCAAAAATGTGTTTAAAAGAAAACTCAAGCAAATTTTGTCTTCCAGATAATTTAAACAAGAGCTGTACCTTTAATATTTTAAATTAGGTGAATGAAACAGTTTTTTTTTTCTAATCGTGGGTGCGCCCCATTTTGTAACATTTAATTTGAAAATAATAAAGTGCATAAATGTATAGAGTGGACACATTTGGTATTCAAGTTTCAAGCCAAGACAATTAACCTGGCTCACGATCCCGTCTTCAGTATTAAGTTGTAAACCTATTGACGCTTCTGTTGGTCGAGTGTCCGTATCGTGAAGGAGTCATTTAGTTTTTTTTTCCTTGCTTGAAGACGCGAGAACTGGAATTCGCATTTACATGCAAACGACCCGAAAACAATTCCGTAAATTAATGAATCTTGGGAGCTTAGAAATCAGGGTAGCCGAGCCTTCTCATCACAATACATGAGCCTTTATAAATATAACGTGACTGCAGATTGACTTTGATTGGGTTGTAAACAAAGCCAAACCTACATTAAGGTTTCAAAACAGAAAAGGTAAGAGTCTCGCATCAATCAATTTATTGTTTTGTCTGGTAATCTTAGATTGGTCACGCAATGGAAATCTCTGATCAAGTGTTTTAAATGATCATTTAAGACTCGGTTTATTAAACCTTTACACTGTTGCCGTCCTTGCTGCAACTCGCTGTTAATCTGTGATAACAGGTTACGAGGGCTGCTGCTGGGCGAACCAATCCTGCTCCTCTCTCCTCTCCTCTCATCCCCCTCCCCTACCTCCCCTCCCCTACTATCACCGCAACTAAATACATGCGGAAATAAGCTGAATGATTCTTCTTACCCTCATTTTCAAGAGCACCGGCCATTTCTTTGTCACTGATATGACTTTACTTTGCTTGCAACAACACTGGAGATTGTCTTCATCAGTAGCTGACGGACGAAAGTCTCTTTAAAATCTTTAAAGAAAGCAGGATGTTATTTTTTTACGCGGCAATGAAGATAATTTTTCAAAGGTAATAAAAAGCAACAACTTAAACGGAATTCGATCCTAAGTTAAAGTCTAACAACTGAAGCCTCTAGCACAAGTACCTTGCTCTAGACGTCAAAGTAGAAAACTGTTTGAGTGTTTCCTTGCAGCGGTTGCAACAGGAAATCGATTAGCAACTGTAGCGGTGTTCCCTTGGTTGTCGGGTCACGAAAACACACCGCGAACAAGAATCACTGTATCATAACAGGAAAGTCAACTCTACAAACGTTGAGCGAGGTTCGTTGTCATATCTCAACGAAAAGAAGTAAATGTGATTTCCTTGTTATTATGACGTAACACATTTACATTTTGTGTCGAGTAGGGAATTATCCCTTACTCAGAATGCTTGAGGCTCACATACTGGACATCGGCTTCTCAGTGACCCGTACTGACCCCTCTCCATTATGCTGATTGCTGTCACGCCATAAAACAACAAGGTCCAAACTAAAACAGAACAAGAAGACGCCTTAAGGCGTTTACGCGGGATGTATTGGTTTAGTAAGAATTATGTTGAATGGCGTTGGAAGATTGAGTAGTGTATCAACAACAAATGTGTGCAGGAGAGACGGAGATGTTGAGTACTCCAACTGTGAAAGATATAAAAACCAAGAAGACATGATGAGAATGAAGTGAGCGTGAAGACCTTTAATAATAGTTACGGTTGGAGGGAGAATATTATTGTGGTAAATGACCCATTCCGGGAGAAATGATCGTGGTGTGTGGGTCCGGACCGTTCATGAGACTAATTTACCATGGCAAATATCCATAGGTAAGGGAGAAAAGGCACTGAGGCTTTTCATTTACTTCAACATGAAACCGCCATTTTTAAACGGGTTTCTTTGCACGGTATAAACTTGGAAGAAGAGGCCTCATGTTGGTGGTGAGCTATGGTGCGAAAAAGTAGCCTCTGCGGACAAAGGATTTTTTCGTGTTCTTGACCGCATTGGTTGAGTATTGTGTGAGCGTTGTGTACTAGGAGATCAGAGTATTGTGTGAGCCTTGTGTACTAGGTTGTGACAATTTTTTTATTCACGCAACAGTCGCGCCATTTGACGTCAGAACTGACGATCAATTTTGCTTAGGAATTGCGTGACGAATTGCGGGCATTGAAGGGTTGTTGGGAGAGGCTACTTTTCGCAAGGTAGCTCACAGTGTGAAAATGTAGCCTTTGCTTGGCGGGTATTTGTCCTGTTGAGAAAGATTGACGTTGATATGAGGGGAAAATATGGTGCAACTCTTTGTAACTACTGTATATCTGGCCTCCCACGCAGACGTTCTTAGGCTTGTCACGCGTTCCTCCCCGTTCGTGGGGAGGAACGCATGACAATTGAAACTCTGATAATTTTTGAATAAACTCATTACGCTCAATACAGTTTAAAGAGTCTTTAAAAACGGCAAATGTAAGTTCAAGAAAACAGTCTACTACGCATGAGAACTTTCCTGCATGAGTAAAACATTATAGTTCATGAAATGTCTTCGATCTTTAGTTGTCTGTTGTGACTGTTCACTGATAGCTCTGGTCTTATCTTTAGTTATGTTACCGAACATGTTGCCATTTATAATGTGCGCTTCTGTGTTAGTAATGACGTAAGGATTAAAGCTTCCATGTGAAGCATGAGGTATTCTTCTCAACAAATACTTTCCCCTGTATCTCTCAATGTGAATAGGAAAACATTGGAAATCGTACGCGCATCGATTAGAAATTTTAACATTAGCGAAATCAATACTCTGGTTATGTAATGTCAAAATGGATATCACAAAGCAACATGGTGAGGATCGACAAAGCAGTAGAATATTGTGCGATTCAACGGTGATAGCTTCAACAGAGTGTGTACTTTAACGTTTTAACACCTGGGTACTTTGACTTAACTTTTCGATATCTGTACTCTCAGTTGCAGTGTGTTAAAATTGCTTCAATATTTATTTCGTGTTGAATAATTTTTCACCACAAGTGTACTCGTTCGACAAGTCTACAAGTGGTTACTCACAGCTTTAATTATCAATGAACTCGTTGGTTCGATTAGATATGGTGAACCTGTTGGTTCGACGACTGTGAACTCGCTTATGAACTCGTTGGTTCGGTGACAAGTTATTAACCACAGTTTTAAAAACCACACTCTGTGCAGCTATTCACGTTTAACCACACAATTTCGAAACGAATAAAAGAACAAACCAATTATCCGATGTAAATGTCAAACAATCACTCTACGCAGTTACCTGGCTTTATCATTCGATGCATTTTTTCCTTTCTTTACATTGGCCGAGAGCCCACCACGTGACCTGCAAATAACTGCCTACAAATAATGGTCTGCTCATGCGTAGTACCGTCTAAACGTGTTTTGCTGCAAATAACATTCTGCTCATGCGTAGTTGGAACCACTTTCTCGAAAGAAAAATGGCAGACCGCTTCCCTGAGCTTCCAGGAAGTGATTAAAATATGAAAACAAACTTGGTGATCGAATGATAAAACAATTATTGAACTCGGGTATCGCAAAATATCGTGATTTGTCAGTGTCTCGCAGATCAATTATTTGCCTCAGCCTTCGGCTTCGGCAAATAATTGATCGGCTCGCCACTGACAAATCACGATATTTTACTCAACCTCGTCCAATAATTGTTAATTATTTGCTGACGAAGTAACTTTTTCCCGCTTGAATGGTTGCTTGAATAGTGCAATCCAACCTGACTTCCACGTGATGCGTAGTTGCAGCCAATAAAATCACACAATTTTTTCGGGACGGGCTCGGGATACGGGAAAGTTAAAAAAACAAGGCAATTAGCCCATTGCAGAAACGTGAGAGGACTGGGACGAGTTTCTTATATTGATTAGATTGAAAATCTAAACATTTCAACTGAAATGTTACTGAATG
>OZ026606.1:22150072-22155072 GCA_964020085.1 Micromussa lordhowensis
CTTGAGAATTCTTGCTGTCAAAGTTTCAAATAGTCACGTGAATATGAATGAATAATTTTTAGATGGATAAAAGAACAATTCTCTAGAGAATACCGCGTGGTCTGTAATGAAAACAAACCGCCCAAGCTAAAGGTGTCTGTTTTAAAGATTGTGCACGGTCGTGGACCTTCCAACCGAAATCTTGGCATCTCTGTTTGCTCCTTTGGTGTTTGCCGGGCTTCATAACCATTTCCCTCTATAGACTATGCCTTTAGTAACTGTTTATAAGTTCACTACCAGGCCTTTACCACGCTCTTCAGTTAACATCCCACTCGTTACCAGTATCTCGTCGTAATTCAGTTTTCGGAAAGAAAAGCTAGAGGAGGCTAAGGAAAATGTTTACGACTATATATAAAGGACCGTTCAGTAATAGGATAAGGAACCAAGAAATTAGGAGTCGTCTGCTGCTTGTCTAAGATAACGCAATACGCCTGTTGAATAGCGTCACTTACTTGCATCTTTTCGCATTTACATACCGGTGAGAAAAGCCCTATCCATAACTTCTCCAAATGCTCGACTTGCTTTTCTCTGCCTCTTTGGTACGATAACAGGTTTTTTAGTGTTTCTTTCTCCCTCTCACTCATGGTCGGTTCTGCTGATTGTAGGTCCGCAGCTCGTGCACTCAGATCATTATGCACAACTCTTAAACTGTGGTACGTGAAGTCGTAGAAGTTTCTTCTCGCTAATTCATCACACTTACAAGCTTCGCCCGTCATGCCAGTGACTTTAGTGTACAGTTCTTGCAGGGTTCTACTGTGTCTGTTGATTAAATCCAACTTGTTAGGGATTGGGAAAGATTCTTCCTTCAGCTCGCCTTTTTCGAGACACGATGTTATGTCTAAGAGCTTTTCTTGTAAACATGCGAGTTCCTCGGAAATGTCGAAATCTTTCACTTCTGATGTTTTCATGATTTTCGTTTCTTCAGGTGTGTTTACTGAAATCTGGATCGTTGCATTAACAGAGTTATCCAGTTCCTTGCAAGGAAAAAAATAAACAAACAAGTAAGACACACCGAGTTTGCATATATCCTCCATGCCAGCATATTTTATACATGTATATGACGAGATAATTAGTTTGAAATTTTAGGTACCTTCACCTCTTTTAAATTATCTTACGCCAAATAAACAGCGGGCACATTTGTGCTCATGATGTAGCTGCCAGTTACTTTCAAAGATCCTTGGTAAAACAACAACCTCTACTGTGGAAAACGATTTTTCTCCAATTGTTAGAAACGCTCTGTAAACTGACAATTTTGCTGAAATAAATTTAAGCGGGTACTCTGGAGTTCTCAGTTCAGTCTTCGGGCCCACCATGTTTGATGTGATGACGTCAGATGGGATTTCCTTCTGCCCAGTCCTTTCACGATCACTGGAAATGGTTTTCCTTTCATTTCAATAAAATTTCTGTTGTTGTAACAAGGGAGGGTAGATTAGCAGTCACTTGGATACGGAAATAAAGTCCTCACGGAACGGACGTCAAAAATTGTAATATATAAGTCTCTATACCTGTCTGTTCAGTTTCGGTTTTTTGTTTTCGTACATACAGTTGAATACTCTCAAAGGAAATGAAAAAAAAAAAGGTTTGAATGGCGAGGGTTCGTGACAGCCAATAGTAAATGATTGACAAAATATGCCAAAGGTGAAATGATATTTCAAATCGAGATTGTGAGAAGTTCGAGATAGCAAGTTGTTGTTGTTGTTGTTGTTGTCGGTAAAAAAACAAAAGTACGAATTAGTTACGTTTGACTATTATATCAGGTGATTTTTTTCAGTTGTCCTTTTGCCTGGTTTGTTGTCGATTCCATGCCGCGTTTTAGTAATACCTCAAAAAGGGTCTCAAATTCGTTTTCTTCACTCTCCCATACAAGGAACCTCTTCTTTCCAGTGCTGTCTCTGGCCAGCATGATCTTTGTCTGCGTCAAAAAAACAATGCACAGTAAATGAACCCTGTGAAATCACTCAGGACGAGACCTTCACCCCATCATCCCTTCTCTACTTATCCATATCCGAGAGTTTGCAGACTGTTATCAGACCTATTGTAAATACTCGTGATGCAGTTCTAGATTACTACTGTAATTATTGGATTTCTAAAAGTCTGTTTTCTTTTGGGGTGTTCGCACTACCACTGCCACTATGTTTCCAATTGTATCATTTCTTCATATTGTTATGTCAGGGCTGTTTTCAGTCGAGTGTCGAAAGCGATTTGCATTTTTGCTTTGGTTTTGCATTACTTCGCTAAACGAAGGGCTTAAAAACCCCGGCACAATTTTGTCATTTAATGAGAAGAAGCAGCAAAGCAGATTGCGACTCGCTCGCACATGTTCAATTTTCCCGTGCGTCCATTGGCTACATTTATTCGAGTTCTGATTGGTTCACTTGATTGACTGTTTCCTTTGTGATTGGTCAGAGTGATTCTTTTGATTTGGTTTTACGACACCCAATTGAAAACTGCTCTACTACGCAAAGTGATTGGTTTAAAAAAAACTGACACTATTTCTCATCCAATCAGAAATAAAACCAAAACCAAATGTGATTCACCCAAGCGTTTTCCTGCGCTTTGTGCTAGTACATGGCTTAACTTCGAGCTATGATTGGTTCACTTGATTCATTGCCTGTGTTCTTTGAAACTGGCCAGAGTGATCAATTTGATTTCGGTTTAACGACACTCAATTTCCCCAGTTGCACTAGGTTTCAATAATTTAGCATCAAATGTGTTGGTAATATTTCTAGTTTTGTACTGTGGTGACCGATCTGGGAGTGAAGTCAACTCACCTGGTGTGCGTCACCAAGTTTAATCGTCTTTTCGACCTCGATTGTTATCCTCCTGTTTAACGGACCTGTAACAGTAGAGCTTGAACACTACCCAGAAAGTTGAAATTACTAGGCTTTACAGAACGTCCAGTAAAGGAAAATACCTCACAGCAATAGGGCCATAAAGTGATTAGCGATATTAACTGCACAGACATAAAGGAATAAGTTGTCATTCCCCAATAAACTACAGACACCGGCATAGGATTACATCAGCTTTGTCCGGCTTTGGCGTAATCAGCGCCCCTCACAAGACAGTTTTCAGTTTATACTACAAGCATATTACATGTTTTAAATTTTGTTGAATGGTATAAATCAGAAACTGGCTACGAAGCGACTGGTTAAGTCTTAGTTTTCTTAGTTTTATTTTTTTCACTTTTCCGGGTTCTGCCCAGTTCTTTGGTGATTCATAGTAACTGATCGAATCGCACGGCCTTGCGCTGGCGATGTTTCATTCATGTTTCACCTTTTCTTTTCACCTCTGTCCGATCAAATAAATCTATTCAGTGTTCCTTAGTCCTTAGAATTTGCGCAGGCTGGTACGTCAACGGATGGTGGTATACCATATCTATCCTTATTATTATTAGTCTAGACCACATACCAATCAATCTGTCAGCCAAGTTTTTAAGTCCTATGTTTGTTAATGCTGTAGCTAACTTTTCACGAGTGGCTCCGTCTTCTCCCTCTCTCTCCATCCACTTTACCAAAAGGGCGATGCAACATTCTTTGTTGGAGATTTTCTCACTCTCGATATTGGTAATGAATGTCTCTCTGAACCCCAATTCTCGTGCCAAATCTTTCCATCTCGTTCCAATATCATCGGGAAGATGATGACTGTGAATGTCGAACTCAGTCAGTCCATACACAAAACTGGGATATCCTGCAAAAAAACAACAAAATCACCGCTGTAAAGAAATTTAAGTTCTTTATGCGAAATTAAAGGGAAGGCGGATAATCAAAATTCCACTAAAGGCAACAGGGTTAGGTTTTTTTTTTTACTTCTATCTCTGTCCTAAAAATAAATCCAAGGACAAAATATTTTTTCAGCGACAAAATTGAACAAGGAAAAAGAACATTTGGAAATCAGATCGCGCGCTTAGAGCTGACGGACAAAACCAACGGCTTCCGAAGATTTCTCTATTTCAGACCTTGCATTGGCGCCGCTCGACCAAAGAGAACAGATCTAGATTAGATTAGCCTGTTTCAGGGGGAAGAACCATTCTTTGTACTCTTCCCCAACTAACCTAACACCTGAAACAAACAAAAGATTATCGTTTATCTCTTATTTGATGCGAAGTTGCCCTGTATGAATGCTTGGGCTTCTTGGTCGTTGTCAGTAATCTTTCTTTCAGGTGATTTGGTTTCGCTATCTGAGTCACTAGTTCTTGTTTTTCTTTTTGAACAGTTAAAGAGGTCCCATATACAGAAAATAAAATCTAAACAAAGGGAGCCAGAAGAAACACGTCCTCACATGTTGAGAGCTCGACCCAACCTCCATCTTGGCCTCTTGATGCGAGCGAAACTACAATCTTGGACAAAATAAACTGTACCAACCCTCCCCCCATTTCAATAATGCCAAAATGGCGCGTTTTTTGCTCCTTCCCGCCTTCATTTCCTTTTTATTGTCCAAGATTGTAGGTGGGGAGAGTACAAAATGCCCGTGGGTAGAGACGTTGGGGTCAATAGCGTCGGGGTGAAGAGGCGGAAAAAATTTTCGCCCACTGTGCCCTCCACCCCTACCCAAGGGCATTTTGTACTCTCCCCACTTTCGCTCACATCAAGACTAAACGGTCGACATCTACGATCACACGGAAAAACAGGGGACTGAGAAACGTCTAAATTTTGGGGGGCATTTTTAATTTTTGTTTATTTTAGATTTCTGTATTTTGGGGACGTTTATTCCACTCGCGTTTGTTGGATAATAGTTAAGAATGCAAATGCTGTAATCTGATTGGCTGAGCCATTGCACACTATCAGCCATTAGTGTTCAGTGGCTTGTTGTGGTCGACAAAAGTTTAACGTTTTCTTTTGAAAGAACATTTAGAAACAAATGAATAAACAAAATTTTCAAGAGACTAAAAGGAGAGGATTTACGGTTTCTTGAATTAAAAAAAAAGCCCGAACGTTTTGATAGAAACTGATAAGCGCGCGTAC
>OZ026606.1:22157572-22230072 GCA_964020085.1 Micromussa lordhowensis
GCAAAACATACACAGAAATGGTCTGCATGGCCAAATCCTGACCAAGAACGAACCAATCACAATGCTTAGATTTAACTCAAGACTACTTTGCCATATGTAGTTACATACCTGGTCGAGGAAATCCATAACTAACCAAGACTAATATATAACTGACCACGAAATACATATCTGTATGAGTAGTACATAACTGACTAATGCAGTATAAATAATTCAGATCAAGTAATATATATACTACTGTAGTTATGCAAAATTTTCAAGTGGTATATATAATTAACAATTATTCCATGAGCGCGCGTTGGATATGAGATGGTAAATGGCCCTACGGGCTAAATTCTCAACCTTCGGTTTTGCTAAATTTTATTTAAGTCTAAGAAACGACCGGAAAGTGACTTCCGGGTGCTTCCGTACCATTAAACAATCTCATTCCGAACTTTATGGCTTTTTTTGTTGTGTCTGGGACGGCCTTGTCCCTAATTCCTTGTATTTCTTGTGTGAATAGCTCGCCGAATCTGCCTTTTTCGTTCATTTTTTTTGTCGACGAAAAGGTCAAACGCAGGTATAATTAACAATTATCCTGCGAAATCGCGCGGAATAGCGAAGATATCTGTTTACAAACATTGACGTCATTTTCGCTCACGCGCGCAAAATCACTGGTGCGTGTGGTTGGCAGAAGCTCTTTCGAGCTGGTCAAATCCTTTACTCACAGACGAATTTCCAACCCGATTTTCGACAGGTGTCGATACTCGGATTTCCTTTAAACTTTAACAGTGAAGCATTATCCTGATATTCTAACTTTCCTCCAGGTTTCAGGATGTGAAGGGACAGTTGCTTGAAGTACACGAATTTTCAGTCATTTCTTTTGTTTTGATCACTTTTTGCCAACCATAAATATTGCGTAACAGTTCTCGTGACGTCACTGATATCTTCGCTATATCGTCTGATACTTAGCCGACATGGCCGTAGGCCGAGTCAGCTAAAATCAGACGATATTCCGCAAGATTGAACAGGATAATTGTTTTAACAGCCAAAATCCTTGTAAATCTCTCTGTCAACATTTTCTCAAATCAGTTTTCTTCCCACGTACGAAGCTACGTATACTGCCGGATATCTGTTACTTACGGATGACAGATATCGAGAGTATCATGACCATATTTGGATAGTGTTACAATTTGTTGAATAATAATGGATAGTAACTGACATTTAGTGAACCAATCAGAAAGCTAGAATTGCATTATCTGAGGTTGAGAATTTAATAACATGGAATATCCCTTGATCCACTTGTATTTTGCTCGAACTGTACTGGGAAATATTGGCCCTCTGTCATGTTTATAAAAACCTTGCTGTGCCCGGTCACAACCTCACGACTTCAGGCCAATATTCCCCATTATTATATGGAACTATTATATTATATGGAACTACCAAATTCACAAATTTGATTGGCTGAAATCGATACTGAAAAGCAGTCCAGATTTTCCCATCTAGACCGGTTTCTAGACCGGTTTCTAGACTGGTATCTAGACTGGTAATGTTTCGCAGTGAAAAAGTTGCAAACTAAAATGCAAAATCATTGACTATTTTCATCTAACAATATTTATTTATGGCAGTGCCAAAAAGCCTGATGAGGAAAAAAAGTAAAGAGGACAAGCAAACTTTAATTGGCAGAATTAAATTCAGCGCATCGCCATTCGTAAGCAAAATGTCACTTAGTACAAACCAGTTACATTAAACAGATTAAATTGTTCTTATTTGCGCCATATAATAAACATCTTATTAACTGAGCTTAGTCAGTCTGTATGGGAGAGTCTTGACCTCAGTTGTGTGTACAGACCTCTCGGCATTCGGTCTGTACTCACGACCTTGCTCAAGATTCTCCCATACAGACTGACTAAGCTAGGTTAATAGAATGTTTATTATATGGCAAACAAGAAACATTTAATTTGTTTAATGTAACTGGTTTGTACCAGCTGACATTTTGCTTGCAAACGGCGAAAAGCTTCTTCTCATCATGCTTTTTGAAGAAAATAAATAGTCCATGTATTTCATGTGTTTAGTTGTAACTTTTTCACCACAAAATGTAACCGGTCAATGCAAGATGCCAGTCTAGATGGGAAAATCTAGACTACAGTCAAGATCGATTTCAGCCAATCAAATTCATGAATTTGATAGTTTCAAGTCCTTGTGAGACACAGCCATATAATAATGAATACTTATTAAACAAGAAAATCTCAAACTAGTGAGGTCAATTACGACAAGAACAAGGTGTGAGATTTTCCCATAAAGACTGAACGTTTGAGGTTAATAAGTTGTTTATTGTATGGACTTTTTGCTTTGTTTTTGCATGCCTGTAATTGACACGTGGGTATTAATGCCCTAGAATTAGTCAATCAGTTCTTATTATATCAGCTTCAAACACAATCCATATAATAAAGCCCATATTAACTAACCAAGTAATACATAACTGACCAAGTAATACAGTATATAACACTGGGTGGGTACTCCCAGAAAAATTTTATGCGATGTGTGGCCCACTTCCCAAAACCCTTACACTATTTGTGACCAAAAAGTCAATACAGAAATATTGCATAACTAACTGAGTATTAAATAAACTTTCATAACTGACCAAGTAATACAGTACATAACTGAGTATTAAATACATAACTGACCAAGAAATACAGTACATAACTGAGTATTAAATAAGCTTACATAACTGACCAAGTAAAACAGTACATAACTAACTGAGTTTTAAATAAGCTTACTTATTATACACTAAACAAAATATCTTGTTTCTGATTGGCCGATGGCGAATGCATAAATAGGTTATTTTTAGAGTGCAATCCAGGTTATAGAGTTGTATTTCTTGTGTGAAGCATCTCAAGTAAGCAAAGGATCTCAAGTAAGTCAAACATCTCAAGTAAGCAAAGCAGCTCAAGTAAGACAAGCAACTCAAGTAAAACAAGCATCTCAAGTAAGCAAAGGATCTCAAGTAAGTCAAACATCTCAAGTAAGCAAAGCATCTCAAGTAAGACGAGCATCTCAAGTAAGCAAAGCATCTCAAGTAAGTTAAGTATCTCAAGTAAGCAAAGGACCTCAAGTAAGCAAAGGACCTCAAGTAAGCAAAGCAGCTCAAGTAAGAAAAGCATCTCAAGTAAGCAAAGGAACTCAAGTAAGACAAGCATCTCAAGTAAGCTAAGCATCTCAAGCAAGACAAGCATCTCAAGTAGGCAAAGCATCTCAAGTAAGACAAGCATCTCAGGTAAGATAAGCATCTCAAGTAAGCAAAGGATCTCAAGTAAGACAAGCAGCTCAAATAAGCAAAGCATCTCAAGTAAAACAAGCATCTCAAGTGAGCAAAGCAGCTCAAGGAAGACAAGGATCTCAAGTAAAACAAGCATCTCAAGTAAGCAAAGGATCTCAAGTAAGACAAGCATTTTAAGTAAGACAAGCGTCTCAAGTAAGACAAGCAGCTCAAGTAAGACAAGCATCCCAAGTAAGTTAAGCATCTCAAGTAGGCAAAGCATCTCAAGTAAGTCAAGCATCCCAAGTAAGACAAGCATCTCAAGTAGGCAAAGCATCTCAAGTAGGCAAAGCGTCTTAAGTAAGTCAAACATCCCAAGTAAGACAAGCATCTCAAGTAATTCAAGCATCTCAAGTAAGACAAGCATCCCAAGTAAGTTAAGCATCTCAAGTAGGCAAAGCATCTCAAGTAAGACAAGCATCTCAAGTAAGACAAGGATCTCAAGTAAGACAAGCATCCCAAGTAAGTTAAGCATCTCAAGTAGGCAAAGCATCTCAAGTAAGTCAAGCATCTCAAGTAAGACAAGCATCCCAAGTAAGTTAAGCATCTCAAGTAGGCAAAGCATCTCAAGTAAGACAAGCATCTCATGTAAGATAAGGATCTCAAGTAAGACAAGCATCCCAAGTAAGTTAAGCATCTCAAGTAGGCAAAGCATCTCAAGTAAGACAAGGATCTCAAGTAAGACAAGCATCCCAAGTAAGACAAGCATCTCAAGTAGGCAAAGCATCTCAAGTAAGTCAAGCAACTCAAGTAGGCAAAGCATCTCAAGTAAGACAAGGATCCCAAGTAAGACAAGCATCTCGAGTAAGACAAGGATCTCAAGTAAGCTAAGCACCTCAAGTACGGAAAGCATCTCAAGCAAGTCGAGCATCTCAAGCAAGCAAAGCATTTCAAGTAAGCAAAGCATCCCAAGTAAGACAAGACAAGCCAGTAAGACAAGGATCTCAAGTACGACAAGCATCTCAAGTAAGCCAAGCACCTCAAGTACGGAAAACATCTCAAGCAAGTCGAGCATTTCAAGTAGGCAAAGCATCTCAAGTAAGACAAGGATCCCAAGTAAGACAAGCATCTCGAGTAAGACAAGGATCTCAAGTAAGCTAAGCACCTCAAGTACGGAAAGCATCTCAAGCAAGTCGAGCATCTCAAGCAAGCAAAGCATTTCAAGTAAGCAAAGCATCCCAAGTAAGACAAGACAAGCCAGTAAGACAAGGATCTCAAGTACGACAAGCATCTCAAGTAAGCCAAGCACCTCAAGTACGGAAAACATCTCAAGCAAGTCGAGCATTTCAAGTAGGCAAAGCATCTCAAGTAAGACAAGGATCCCAAGTAAGACAAGCATCTCGAGTAAGACAAGGATCTCAAGTAAGCTAAGCACCTCAAGTACGGAAAGCATCTCAAGCAAGTCGAGCATCTCAAGCAAGCAAAGCATTTCAAGTAAGCAAAGCATCCTTAGTAAGAGAAGACAAGCCAGTAAGACAAGGATCTCAAGTACGACAAGCATCTCAAGTAAGCCAAGCACCTCAAGTACGGAAAGCATCTCAAGTAAGCAAAGCATCTCAAGTAAGACAAGCATCTAAAGTAAGCAAAGCATCTCAAGTAAGACAAGCATATCTAGTAAGACAAGGATCTCAAGTAAGAGTAAGAGAAGCACCTCAAGTAAGATAGTAAGGAAAGTATAGAGGTATGAAATATACATCCCGGTACAATATATGTCCCCATACATGAAGTACCAACTGAGTATTAAATAAGCTTGCATAACTATAACCAATACAGTACATAATTAACTGAGTATTAAATAAGCTTCCATAACTGACCAAGAGACACAGTACATAACTAACTGGGTATATATTAAATAAGCTTACATATTAAACTGAACAAGCAATACAGTACATAACTAACCGATCAGTATTAAATACGTAACTGACCAAGTAATACAGTACATACCTAATCGAGTATTAAAATTATACATAACTGCATGACCAAAACTGACTTCGATCAAAACTGACAGACACGTACGCAGCTAAAGAAGTTAATATTATTCAACAAATTGTAACACTATCCAAAATTATACTCGTCATGACTCTCTCGATATCTGTCAGTCCGTAGGTAACAGATAGATATGCGGCGGTATACGTTAGCTTCGTACGTGGGAAGAAAAAGTGATTTGAGAAATGTCGACAGAGAGATTTACAAAAAATAATAAAACAATTATCCTGCTCAGTCTCGCGGAATATCGTCTGATTTTAGCCGACTCGGCCTACGGCCTCGTCGGCTAAGTATCAGACGATATTCCGCGCGATTTCGCAGGATAATAATTGTTAAATATACATGACGACCGAGAAATACACACCAAACCGGATAATAAATACGCAACTTCCTAAATAATAGTGATACACCAGTTATATTGATTAATTCTGAAATTTAGCACACTCGACCCGGAGGTAGTTTTCGGAAACAAACAACGCCAGCTGAGACGTTAACCGAACGTTCACTTACCTCAGGGATCATGTAAAGAAGTAAAAATGATTTCCTTGTCATCATAATTTCAGGCTTTTTGTCTAGATCAGAATTTATGCCATTTATCCCTTACTCCATTTTAGACCTTGAAGCTGCATAACATAGTTACCAAATCACCCGTAAAATGATCCCTCGACAGACTCAAAAATAAGGGGGAGTAGATGAAAGGTATTTAGTCACGAATTTGCCCAGGGCAGGTCCAAACCACAATAGTTATCACAATGTCACTCGGGTAGAGTTGTTAAATAAAGACATGCTCATAAGAGTATCACTACCCAAGTCATTTGCCACACTTCCTAGCTGTTTTAAACCTGTGACACGTCCCTGACTCACCCCTCCTCCGCCATAACCAAGACATGCACAGAACGGGAAGCGTAGAGAGTATACCGGTAGATCGTTTTCACTGTCACGCAATAAAACATAAATCGAAAACTATCCAGTGGAAAAAGCTAAGAAATTGTGATGTTATAGAAGATAAAAAAATAAGACACTTCTCTAAGTTTAGCCCTGTGTTTCCTCAAACTTCAGATATTCGTCGAAATGTTTCGCAGAAATTTAGAGAGCCAGTATGAAAACGCCATTTTGCTGGTTGCAGGTTGCAGGTTGAAACAACTTGTTTATTTGAGTCAAAGTCGAATAAACCCCAGTATAGAGGCTAACCACAAGCAACCTAAGCTAATTTAGGCTAACCGGAGTGCTATTCAGGCTAACCGAAGTAGACTCACTCAGACTTAAAAGTCCATTTTTCAACCTGCAATCTGCAACCTGCAACCTGCAACCTGCAAAACATACCTCCCCATGTTGGTGTGCCTCCATGGTACACCAATATGCAACCGGAAAATAGTGTAAACATCTGGAACTTACTTTGGCTTTCTAGGCGACTGATTATCAGTACTGAAAAAACAAGTATTTACATAAGCACTTTTCCTAATGTTCTAGCTTCTAACTGGGCTCAAAATCATGAGATAAGTATATATTTTTCAACAAATTTGATCGTAGCCTTGTGTCACGCATCTCCACAACTCGGAAATTAAAAATGCTCTGGTTTCCAAACGAAGCACGCTATTGAGCTGTAAAGTTGAAAACAGATATAAATATGTCACCTCTTGTACCTGATGAGGATGAAAACTTTGGTGGATCTTTAGTTTTAGATTTTAGAAAGTGATGACGTCACGTGAAAACGATCTATTGCCAGTTTTCGTGTGACGTCATCATTTTACAGAATTGAAAATTAGTAATCCTACTGAAAATTTAGTTTCATGAAATGCAAGACTCTCTAATAACTTGGCGTTTTACTACGTTTAAGCTCGACAGCGTTCTTCATTTTGTAAAAACAGAGCGCGTTTGAATTCCAAGTTTATGCGTTGCGTGACATCAAATGGCGGTCCAAGAGAAGGCTCTTGCGAAAGTCAAAAGATGAGTCATCGCTTAAGTTTTTGCTAATTGAACAGTTCTTGCTCTAGAAGAAGTATTAATCTCAATGTGTCGGAATTCTAGAGTAATAACTTTTCGTTTAAATAGCAAAACTCAATGACAGATGTTTCTGTTACTTTACGGCCGCCATGTTTGTGTCCCTCCGAGGGTCACCAACATGGCGTCTCCGTACCAAACAACGTGCGAATGAAAAACCGCACAGACATCAACCTTGGCGAGGTTTTTATATAACAATCATCTATCATATCCCAGATTCTTGATTTAGTTATTGAATGGTGGCGATTTTTATTTTTGATGGCGTGACAGTGCAAACCAGCAATTGAAGCTTGACTATGCGGGGAAAGCACCCGGTCATTTAATAAAAAGTTCAAAGAAAGTATAAAAACCTGGAAAATACCAGGACTTCGTAAACCTTTAGTCTATCGAATTTTTATAGTGTAACGTTTTTTCTAAGAGGGTCCTGAACGGGTAAAAATAAATGGGAACTGGGAGCCTGTTTTTGCCCTGGGAAAATGGGATTTAGGTCACTGCGATTTAGGTCACTGCGACTGGGATTTGATCACTGGGAATCAGAGAGAAATGTCAAAAATGGTCAAAAATGGGAATGGGATAAACAATTTGTAACCATGACCAGTCGAGACATCACTTACTTCCTGGGGTCAAAAAAGGTTTTTCAAGGTAAAATCAAAATGGCGCTTTTGACTTTGATTATTACATGCGTTTGGTTCGACTCATGTGAAGATCGGCGTTTGACCCAAGGTCGGTCTTGGCGTTATTGACGGCTCAGGCCAGCGTGGCCAGAGCTTTTTTGTTTGATTTCTGTCTTCATCTCCTACCCAAATGCAAGGCTTCCCAATTTTATTTATTATTCCAACATTTGTAGTTATCGCTGATTTTGTCATTGTGGTTGTGCAGTTAGGACAGTGGAAGCTCTCGTAAGCAGACACCCTCGGGACGCGAAAAAGCTGTCCGTAACTGGAGCTGGCCGCTTACGAGAACAGTTCTCGTAAGCGGCCACAAGAGTTGTAAGGGAAAGATGGCCGCCTACGAGAGCTTGCCAACTTATAAAAACAAATTGGAAATGCAAAAATTACACCAAATTATTGTCATTTTTGTTTTATTGCCTTGCGCAATACCAAGATAATGGTGATGACTGCATATGCATAGTATTGCATGTTGCAGTTCTAGGACTGGCCCTTAGGCCCGGCCGGGCCAAACGCCGTACTTCACATGAGCTCAACCTAATGACAGTTTGGGTCGATTCAAATAATTAAAAGAACTCCTGTTTGAGTGCAAGAAACGTTAGGAGACGAAGACAGAAATCAAACAAAGAAGCAAACTGTTAAAATATATTTGCCCGATATTTCGGTTTTAACTTCTTCAGGGGACAGGAGAAATTGTAAAAAAACTGTAACAAAAATGAGCAGTTACGTTGGATGAGGGTTGCCATAAAAGTTCAGAAATATGAAATACTTATAATGATTGGTTAAAAGTTATCAAAGTTTAACTCGTCACGCGGCTCCGGTGTTTCCCAATTGATGAGATGCATGTCGTTGATGCTCAGGTAAGTTGAAGCGTTTTGAGACAGGAGTAGGGTTAAAACGTTATTGGTGATTGGTCTAGCACAAGCATCCTACAGAAAGGGTCAGGAAAAGATCCACCAGTACGTTTGTACGTTTTGTTCCCTGTTGTTGTCGCGACCAACTTCTGGTCGGTCTCTGGTCCTTGTTAAATAAAACACTTGAAAAAATTACTCGATTTTGATTGGCTAAAAAGGAGTGCAGTTGTCATGTAACACGAGTGCAAATTTGAAACACCAGTGCAAGTTACAATAGCCTGCGTGGCAGGCGTCGAAGGGGAGGGAGAAGGGAAAAAAACGAGCGCGCTTCTCTCCTCCCAAAACTCTCTAGGGCCTCTCTGCGGCCTTTCCTAACCCTTGTACGGCCTGCCACGCAGGCTAGTTACAACGGAGATACCCGAAGTTCGTACGGTGACACCCTATTGATTTTATTAGGGTGAAGTCTTCTGTGGATAGCTTCTTTGACCCTACCGTGTACACACGTGTTTAATTTTTCAAAGAATACAAATTTGCTAGCCTTTGAAAAAAATTACTTGGGCTTATTTATTCCAAATTGCGCTCAAAATCATGTGATTACCTGTATACGTTGTATGAAAATATATTCGTGTTATTGATATTTCAAACAGTGTCCCGAGTAGTTCTCGCGTAGTGCTACCATGCAGGAACCGATCGAGTGATTACCGGTACAACCTATTGGCAACTTGAAAACTTGATATCGCACTCATCCCTTCGCGTGAAATTTTACGTGGAATTCTTTCGTCAGGTAATGAATTTTCCTATAAAATTGTTTCTGATTTTTGTCCTAAAAATATATTAATGTCGGGGAACGGGGAAAATAACCTCCCGCTTCCGGTAGCGTGCTCTCCCGCTTCCGGTACCTTTATCTCCCGACTCTCACCCTTGTAAGTCTTGCTCCCGTCCTCTGTAAATTAAATAAGAAGACTCAAAACACATCCTAGTCATTTAGTTGCGCAATTCTGAGGCGTTTCCTTTTCCTTTTTTCCCCCTTCGTTTTCAGCCTTGCTCCTCTTAATCACGTCTTTTGACAGCTAAGCGACAACATTTCATCACCAATGACGTAACCACTGTCAAAGGGTTTCCAATAGCTGTTATTGTAGTTGAGTCTGCGATCAAATGTTCTTTTGTTTAGGAATGCACACAAACGAGGCGAAAGGGTCAATACAAAGCAGAATTAACCCTTTCGCCTCGTTTGCATGTAAAACCGCTGATAACTGCGATAACAGCTATTTACCGGAAGTAAGCCTCAGTTTTTTAACCCAAGGGCGAATTCTCGTTTGCTCGTCGGCCCAGAAGTCTCAAAGATACCAAATGTAAGTCAAAAATGTTTTGAGTTCTTGTTTTAGAAAGTATTTGAACGCTTGACGAATGACAAAAATTAGCATTTTGTGCATTCTCTCCCGATTCCCACCCTTTTAGAACTCTCTTTTCCCGCTCTTTCTTCTCCCGCCCCTGCTGCACCCCTACCACTTACCGCCCCCCCTTAATTAATTGTACGTCTTTCACTGTTGGCTTTTAGAGTGTTTACTAGAAGAGTTAGTAACTTCGTTGATTAGTGAATACATAATCGCCTCAGCTGTGCTTCGTTGGCTATTCGTTCATAAAAAGCGAAGGCGTGCGCTTTCGTGGAACGTCCAAAGCGCGTGCGACACCTCCTTCACCCAGTGCATGATCACACTCCACAACAGCAACATGCGTACCTATTTCACATTTGTTTTATCAAGAAAAAAAAAGGTTCACAAACAACCTTGCTACAGAGGACCAGCCTCTTGCATCAAATTCTACATCCACGAACGTTTTAAATTTCTAAATTAAAATTAAGCCAAAGATTGTTCGAACAATATTGTGATTCTTCTTAAAATATAAACGACGATAAATAAAGTTCTTGTTTTGACAAGGTAATACTAACTACTAACATGTGTTTACGTTAAGTGAAGCATTCTTTCAATGACAAGATGTGCTGTACAAAAAGGACAATATAAAAATAAAGCCTCGTAAGGGAAGTTCAGAAAACAACGAATTGTCTGAAACCGCGCGAGATCACAATCAACATTGTCCGCCTGCGGGATTGCGAGGCTCTGCCCTGCAAAATCTTCTTAAATACTGCAAGTACGATAAATCATATAGAAAAAAAGTACAACTTCCATTCCAATTCTGAAACGACAGGAACAGTTGTTGTACTTTTAAATACTGGTGCAAAAAAGCTTCTTTGATCACCTCTGACCTAAACTAGACTATAAACTGATTACTCTATTTTATACATGTAGCTCAAGAATTATCCTTTCATTCGCACTAAAATCACATGAAAAGTGACATTCAAGTATTTCTGCTAGATGCTTGTTGAAAGCACATACGTGTGCAGTGACAGGGAGACCTGTGGGAAAAAATTTGCCCGAGGTAATTAAATACTAGTTTGGAATTTTCGGGCCCTCCAATATACAGAGCAGTAGCTCTAAGTGAGTGGGTTTTAAATAGAAATCAAGATGTTAGAAATGCATCAAACAGTCCTTGAATGAGTCCCTGTTTTGTTCCTTAAATTTGCTTTCGTAAGAATTATTTGATAAAAGTATTTTTGAGTTTAGTCATGTATGATGAGTCTCGTATTGGCTGAACTGGGGATAAAAAGAAAGCATTTAATCGTAGCTTCATTTAGATCTCCCTGTCACACTTTTCTTTTGGTATTCCCCAACCATTCTGTGGTATAGAGGGCCATGGCGTGACAACTCTGAAAGTAGCTGCATGAGATGTCACGGTCTATCTACTGCGTGACACAAGAGAAAATTGTTGTCGGCTCTTGCGTGACATCGATAAAGTACATATCACTGTCATAACAATGTAAGTTAAACATACTACAGGTGAATCCGAAAAACTGTACCTACTCACGGAAATACACCTTAAATCTAAAAAAACTGCTGCATTCTTAGAGTAACAAATGTTACAACTACTAGAACACCATTTAAAGAACTTACCATTATTTTTTTATGCACATTCCAGAGATAACTCTCAGAAACTATTTATCTACATGTAGTGAACTACAAGCAAATGATGTTTTGAAGACATGACAGTGTAGGTTACCACTCAGACAAATATCGGCAAAGCAAGTATACAGTGCTGGTACCTTCCTGATATAACTGCATTCTCTCCCAAGGCCAAATCCAATCAGGATAGAGAATTTGTCTCAAGTCAGTCAAGTGCACAGCTAGAAAACATTTACATGTTCTTTCAAGTTATACAAACACAAGTGGAAGCTTGGGAGATTAAGAAATGCTGTGGAAACACGACTCAATAGGCAATAGTATTTCCATGGCATTGTCCCAAACTTTCACAAGTGTTCATATAACTCGAAACTATATTCTATTTTTTAAAAACACAGCCCAAAGAAAATAACAGCCTGACTGTGACAACTTTTCTGTGTTTCTATTGAGTTTTAGTAGAATTCTACTAGTATACTGATGCAAGCGCTGTAATCTGATTGGCTGAGCCATTGCACACTATCAGCCATTAGTGTGCAGTGACTGGAACTCGTCTACGAAATGGCAACGTTTTTTCGTTTTACCAAAGTTTTTGAGGAAAATTTTGATGAAAATGGATAATTAAAATCCTGGGAAGACTAAACGAAGGACATTTACAGTTTTTAAAATAGTTGAAATTATAGAAAAAATGATGCGCGCACATGCACAACTTCAATTTTAAATGCCAATTCAATCCGGGCGAACTTTTTAAGGTGCAAAATTTAACAATAAGTCGAGAAATAATTGGAAACCGGTTATCTGAAGTAAACTTTAGTAAGAATTCTACTAAAACAATTGGATTATTCAACTATCACCTCATAGAAATCTCGAGCTCATAATCTAATTGTTAAGTAGTAATACATTTTTTTTAACCAATCAGCAAGCGATTTTTCTTTGGGCTATGTTCTAATACCATTTACTTGCAACTGGATAGAAGATAAGGTTGCTCTTACTTACATCATCTGAGGATAAATGATGTTACAAATGGTGCAAAAAAAAACATCATTAGCAGCTAAAAAGACTCTTTTTTGCCTAATCAATATAGCAATTAATTTTGACTATGATAGATCTGCAGTGCATGCAAAGGACTAAAGCCACAAAGCTCTTTGTACACATTGCAGACCTATGATGGGAGCAACTAATATTCCATTCCAAAGAGATTCTTCTACATTTTTAACAACTAGATACAGCCATTTAAGAATAAGGTTTCCATGTTTCTTATAGTGAACATGTTGACTAAATGATCAACTCATCTGGTTCCAAATCTGAAACAGGAATCAAACATGACAATCAGTTTAAGGACTCTAAACACTGTTATTTTGTCTGGGAGAAAGAAGAAAATTCATTATTTATCTGAATGTTTGAAGTGACTGTATAATGCAATTTTCAGCAAATAATTGTTCTTTCCATTCCAGGAGAGTTTGTCCAGGAAATAAAGAAATAAAAGCTAGTTTATGCACAGGGGAGGGGGGGGGGGGGTGGTGGGGAGAGTTGGACAGGGGAGCAGGAGATCTAAACCTAACATTTCACATAGCTTTTATTCCAGTAACACACGCCCACCCTCTACCCCTCCTCTTTTATTAATCACATAGACCCTGGAACATTGAGGTCCTCACTTTTCATGCAAAAATATTTGTTTTGGCAATCAGTTACTCTTTGATTCACTGATGAGCTTCAACTCACACAAGCACAATGGAGCTGAACTCAAAAGAAGTGGCAATCAAATCCTTGGGATGTCCATTAATTTCTTATCCTTTTACAATGAACTAAAAAACGATTTTGAAAATTCAAGATTGGTTACCTTCCACCCACTGAAGGGGAGACAACTGTTGTTTAGCTGGGGATGTAGCTTGATTCCCTGAGCCTTTAGGAAGCAAATCCTTATTCTTGTGCCTGGACTTTTCTTCAGACAAGGGACTCTTGAAATCAGAAGACATCTGAAACCAGCCACGGATGGTTAAATATATATTCAGTTTGATCAATGGTTGATTTAAGATTAAATATCCTGATCAGCTGTATCTGATTAAAAGTAAACAATAGTAATAATAAAATATAAACAATAGTTCAGTGACATAAGATGGTGTCAGAAAAGTGATTAGGTGACATGTGTAACATGCTTCGCGATTTGTGCGATATCGGTTTTCACGTGCAATTTAACGCGGAATTCATGAGTCAGGTAATGAATTTTCCTATAGTATTCACCTTAAATGCTGGAACCCCAGACCAGTCAGGAGAACGCAGAAAACTGGGCATCATAACTGGGTTTTCCTGTGCTAACATGTAGCTTTGCCTTGAACTTGATGTCAATGGATTACTATTGGACTTGCTCAGCTGAAAATTAACAATATTATCAATACCTAGTTCTTATTACTAAACAAAATAAAATCTCATTCCAGCCGAGTGACCCATCAGGCCAGTCCTTATCATTCAAATTATTCAGTGAAAAACACACCTTTCTTTTACTCTGGGAAGAGGGTTTCTTGGATTTCAAAGACTGTGTGGTTTTTCTTCTTCTACGAATACCAATTATGACTTTCAATGCACACTGGATAGAAAAAACCAAGGATATTGTAGTTAGTAAGAATCCATTTATGATAATCTAAAAATACAATACTGGTTATAATTATAAAGAGAAAACATCATAACACATATAGCATCACTTGATACAAGCGTAATCAATAACCATTTAGATTGTGACAAAATCTTATTTTAATTATAATAAATCGCACAGCTGTTACAATCTGAATCCCAGAACAGACTAAGTCAAATCTGCATTAGGTCGAGTGGTCCATGCCATTGAAACTTATCCCACTTTTCTGTAGCATTAAATAACTTGGGGCATCTATACTCCCCCCTCACCATCCCCCGATTGTGGGGTGCTACCCCATTGCAGGGTTACACCCCTGCATTAATTATGCAGATACTCATCTACAATGTATATGTTATGGTTCAATTTTATTTTTGGTTCAATTTCTGTTAAACCAGTTTAAATTTTTCAAACTGGTTCATATTTTTCAAACTGGGTTGAAATTTTCAAACCAGTTTAATTTTCAATTTTAAGCAGAATGTGAGCACATGTCTTAATAATTTGGGTTAAGCACTCAAGTTAGTGATTAGGCCTAAGCACATATTTAGAATGGTTAGCTTTGATGTTAGGCTGGGAACTTTGCATATGAGTTAGTGGTTTGGGTTGAGCTCTCAGGTTAGTGATTAGGCCTAAGCTCTTATTTGGAATTGATTAGCTTCTTAGTAATAAAGACAAAGTTCATGTATGAATAAATTAAAATGTATATGTATTTATGAATAAATTAAAATTTATATGAGAGGGGCTTGGGGTGATGAACTGATAATTAAAACAAGTATGAGAGCTCTTGCATCCATTGCTTTCATTGTCAAGTGGTAATGACAGTGGGAAGCAGATCCAGAGGTCAGCGGTTCAAATCCCGGTGAGTACGAGATAAAAAGAAAAAAAAGTGAAACCTACTGTTAATTAGTATTCAAGCTTAATGGGGATTTGGGGGAAGGGGTAGAGTAGATGGGAGAATAAATCAGGAGAAACTCAGGGAGAAAAGGAGAGAATAGGTTAGAGAATAGGTTAGAGGAATGTTAAGAGATACAATATTTTCCCTTTTTATAAAGATAGTTGACAAAAAAAAAAACTGGTTTGAAAAATTCAACCCAGTTTGAAAAATATGAACCAGTTTCAAAAATATAAACTAGTTTGAAAAATTTAAACTGGTTTAAAAAAAAAATTAAACCAGAAGTAAATTTAAACCATAACATATACACCTGGGTAGAGAGAGGCACTGTGACAGTAAAGTGTACGTCTTGCCTGACAACACAACACAAAGACCCTGACAGGGGCTCAAGGTAGACCACTTGATCTGGAGCCCAGTGCACTACCCATTAGACTGCCATGACTCCAAAACTTCATTACAGAATACTAGAACTTACCATCAATGGCCCTTCGATGTGATCAACATTGTCGTCAGAATCTGCTGTCTCCTCAGGATGCTGACACACACTTTGTCTACTCCTACTGCGCAAGTGCATTTCTCTATGTTCTTTGCATACAGAGTATGTCCTTGTTGCCAAGTTGTAGATTTGCTCTGAGGGAATCCCACTGATTGAGATTCGTTTGCTACGATTTTGGCTCATCCTTTCTAACTCGTGATGCAGGAGGGTCAATTCTTTCTTCACAAGGTCTTGCTTTATTTTGTACTGCCCACAGTTTTGACAGGTGAACAGCTGCTCGGAGATGTCTTGGTGTTGTTCAAGCAGATGATTCTGAAGTTCTTTTATAACATCAAGCAGGTCTTTTATCATCTTTTGTTTCATTTCCAGGTCTTTGAGGAATTCTCCTGTTTTCCGTAGCTGTGGCCGCTTTTGCCTCAGTGCCTTACAATCTATACACTGTGTTAAAAAAAGCAGATTGTTAAGAAAATTTTACGTTTTATTGAGTGCTAGAATAAGATAGTAAAATATTGTCTTAAGATACAAATTAAGAGCAAATAATGTACAAATGTACATTGTACTTTTTGTTAAATATGTCTGTCAGAAGTCCTGGGTCCATATATGCAACAATGATAGAAATACCTCTTTGGTTTTAGGTTACTAGAAGCAGAGTTACATTTGTAAATGCTAGTTGAACTACCTACATGTACAAGCAACACTGAAGGTTGAGCTTGCACAGCCATATGTACCGGTAATTTAGTTTGGTTTACAAGAACCTTGTAGCTAGGGGCAGAAACTCTAATTGAACGATTACAAGGTGATAGTTGTTACAAAATTGAAGGCATAAATATCAAGAAGCTGTCTGAAATATTTCTGTCTGCACACAAGCAAGGAAAATAATTGACTGGTGACTAATTTTATTTGTTTTTAAAATCAAATGCCTGGAATGCTTATGACATTTCCTTCGCAAAAGATACAAGTTCTACATCTACTTAATGCACCTCAGCAGTCTTACCTTTCTGACAGCAAAAGCGCTCTCTTCTCCGTCGACTTGCTTAAGAACAAACCTTTGTGATGTTTCCATGCTTGAACACACCATTACCTTTACAAACATTCAACAGTAAAACAAAGTGTTGGTACATCAATTATTTTATAACTTATATGTAATATTATGATATAAAAATATAGTGACACAACGAATGTCATTTTGTTTATTTTGTGACGTACAATTTCTGGTGCCAAGTTTGAAGAACGCTGCTCTTCTATTTCTAGAGATATTCTTGACTCAGTATCTTACTGTTTTAGTGGAATAATAATTATTTATGATGTCATCATTTTTCTCATTTGCATAATACAAAATTGTACATATCTCTAAAATGAAAGAAGATATTCCAAAAAGGAAAACACCATTCTTCTTTACTTTGAAAAGCCTTCCAAATAAGCAGCAATTATTTTCTTACTTAATAGGCACTCAAGTCACAAGTACATGTAGTGCTTAAATGTGGTGATGTGAAAAATAATTTTGTCATTGAGGGGTGTGACTCCCATTCAGGGGTGGTGCTTAATAAGGGGCCGCAGTATCTATTTGAGTAAACACGCTATTAATTTCCAAACATTTCCTACTTTCAGGGACTCATTACCTTTTCATCTTTGGCACATAACAACTTTTCAACTTTCAAGTTCTCTGGGTCTTCCTTGCTGTTGTAAAGGACAGAACCACTGGAAATGATGCCATCAAGCAAATGTGAAAGGAGTGACAATGAAGGAAGTAACCTAATCAATTTCTTGGCCACATCCGTGCGCCTGATATGCAGTAAAGCCAGAAATAGTGTTTGTGGTGTGGCAGTGGCTGCTCCTTCCTCTTTCCACTTTAACAGCAACTGATAAGCTTTTTCACTGACACCTTTGAAGTCTTCATCAATATTATTGAGAAAACACTCCTTTTTTAGCATGTGCCGCCCAAGTTTTCTCCAAGAGGCACCGATATCTTCATTTATGTCACTAAAAAGTGCTTCCAAGGGGGGTTCAGATGGTACATGCAGGTTTGTATCTGAATAACAAAACAATTCATCGGTCTAGTTTGTCATGATAAGCTCTCACAGAAATACATAAATGTATACATTTTAAATATCTAGTTGCTACATGACTGTTCAATATTTCTTTTACAGCAAGAACAGACCCATAATAATAATATATAAATTATGATAAGAATTATATAAGAATTGATTTTAACTGATTTTAGGTTGAGGTATAAATTTACTGTTACATGTACATGTACACGAGAAGACAAATTTCTTTTGAATGTTTTTACAGTTTATTTAACACATCTCATGAACAGAAGACTGACAGCTTTATTTTCAAGCTTCCCTTTGGTAGATTCACACTGAAATTGATCTGACACAGTCAGACACTCACGTACAGCACATATAGACTTTAGTGTACATGTGTTCAATATACCTCCAGCGTAGGAATATAGGCATCTGTGAGTATTTGGTGTTGATGTTTTTAAAGTCACTGGTATATCAGGAGATGACTTTCCATTTCTTTTATCACAGGAAAATGAAGAAGAGGATGATAGAGGCGAAGGAAGGAAAACTCCAGAATCATCACCACATGATTCATCTACATCATCAAGTGAAGTCTTGAATAAAAAGGCTTCAGCCACTTGAACGTCATCCACAGAGAGGGGACGCCGTGATCTGGAACGCAGTAATGATGATTGTTGCATCATCCAGCAAAAGTTAATGGCATCTTCTGTAACAGCATCTGAAATAATAAAGAGATTTTGAAGGATCTATGAAAAGCACATATTTTCATTCTGGAAAAAGAAGGGAAAAGATCTTTCTATCTTTTCATGGACATACTCCATTGGGACCTTCAAAATGTCCACTTAATTAACTGTTAATTATATTAATTATTTATATAACTAATTATGTTTTTACCAAACGGAGATGGATAAGCTTTTTCCAGGATAGAAACTGAGTCATGAATAAGCTGCATCAGTGCAAAAAATACACTGAAAATATTTAATTCACTGATTGAAATCTTTACTAGTGAAGAGCAAATATACCAACATGCAATCTCAGACTAAGGAGGTTGATCAAAGCACAGGGAGCACACAATCTTGCTGAGTAGGAAGACAATAAATAAAGGAATGAAAAGAAAGAATAGTTTACCTTTTGTCTTTTCTTACATGGCCTTACAGGGAGAAAGAACCACTACCTACAAGTCCTGAGGAACACTGAGGAGAATTTTAGCGACTTTTAGCGAGTTTTTTTCTCAAATCGCTTTTCGCAACATGATTGTACCATTACCCCGTTACGGTATACTTCATTCAGTGCACACTTAAGCTCCCCTCCATCTCCCACACAACAAATCTTTACAAACTCCTCCCCTGGTTAGCAGTTTTTCTTGCGCGTACGAAATTGCCTGATCTCTGCATGGAAATAAAATGTTGCAAGCAACCTGAAGCATTTTAGCAAGATTCCATGGGAGCAGGGGAAGGATTTTACAAAGATTTGTTGTTTCAAAAAACGCGTGGGAGCTGGAGGGGAGCTGAGTGCGTGCTAGATGACGTGTATGGTACCGGGGCCTAATGGTACGATCATGTTGCAAAAAGCAATTTGAGAAAAAACTTTGCAAAAGTTGCAAAAATTCTCTGACTGTCGCAAAAGTATTTCGAAAACAAATTCAACCAAGTTGTACAAAAATCTTTTGACTTCTTTTTGTATTTGTTTGGTTTTATGAAAGCAACAAAATTTAGAGATTCGAGCAAATTTTTGTACTGTGTTCAAAATGTTCAGGCAAGCAGTTTCCTCCCTTGTCAATTATTATAAAAAGAATTGCCGGGTGCAAAAGGGCCTAGGTATGAGTTTAGCGCTACAGTTCCACAGGACTTGTATTAGGTAGCGGTTTTCTCTGTAAGGTTGCCTAAGAAAAGACAATAGGAGATCAAGACAAAGGTAAACTATTAATTCTTTTCATTCCTTTATTTGCTGTCTTCCTACTCAGCAAGATTGTGTGCTCCCTTTGATCAAAGAGTCACAGACATCAATATTTAATTTTCATGCTTCTTTAAAACTTACATGTGCTAACATCTGCTAATTAACCAGGATTAATTTGGCAATGACATATTAAGCTCATTCAATTTGCCAATAACTTTGCTATTTTCATTTCAATCCTATTGAGCCTGTTCAGGCAAGAATTTGCGCTGAAATATTTTAAAAAAAGTTATAATATTCCCCAAGTTGAAGTGTTGATGCACAATGCCTTAGTAACAAAGGGAACACCCTCCGGAGAAGTATTTCCGAGAAATCACGTGATTCCGTTTTATGATCAGTCACACAGATCTAAATCAATGCCTACTGTCTTTTTTCCATCTCCCACAGAACTAAAATTTACTAGTTTTCTATGAAACCTAGTGGTCAAAATGCACAGAGCAAATGATGGGGCTTGGTCACAAAAAGATCATTTTGCCTTCCTTGTGTCAAACATCACATTTCCTGCAAGAATCCCCTCAAACTTCCTAAATATCTTCCTTGACCGGTTTTTTCTCAGTCAGTTTAGAACTGTAACGATTAAAATTAATAGAATGATCCATGCCAATGATAAAGAACATATTTCCACAAAACGAAACCTGCTTGATCAGCAGCTCTTTCATTGATCGCTTTTAATTGAATGTCACTTAAGTACACCGTACGCACTTCGAAATAAAAATTAAAACAAAATTAAATTTGAAAGAAAGTGTATTAAATTAAATTTGGCCAGAGAAGAAAGCAAGTGAGATGGGAAGAAAAAGGATCAAGTTGGATAAAACTAAGGAAAACCAAACAAATCAATTCAAAAAGCTTTACAAAGTAAACTCGATTCGCTGATTGCATCTAATTATCACTCATTTGAAATTATAAACTTACTTCAGGATAACGGCGGCAACTAAACAATTAGATTGGTTAGATTTTCAGCAAGAACAATCTTGGTTCTCAATTTCAAGCAGGGGCGCGCAAACTAAGACTACATGCAAGCTTAAATAAACGGCAAGGTAAGCTAAATCCGTCATGGGCGTAATCAGTTTGAAGACCAATATGAAGGAGATTTTGGAAGCAGCTTTTAAACGTTATTTACTCTAGAATAACTCAATTACGAGCTGCAGCTCTAAAACTGCAAGATCAAATAACATCCCAGGCCATACTGGATCTAATTTTGTTTCGACTGAGCTTAACATACTGCGGTTAAGCGGGCGCAAGCGGGCATCTTTCGCGGTTGCTGTTCCCGCGAACTCGACAGAAGTTCGTAAACAACATTCGATTCTCGAAATTTGCATCCAGGTGTCCGTATCCATTACTCAGCTATGCTGTATAACTATTACCACTTTGGTGACTTAAGAAGCTCTTAATATAGATGAGTAAATGAAGGACTCGAGTTGTTCTAGTCAAATCTACTCACCTGTCGCGTGAGACAAGTTGGGGGTACTTTTGATGCCAACTGCGAGGGACGCCATCTTCGGGCCTTTGTTCGATCTTTAAGGTCTTCTACTTTCCTTTTCAACCACTGCTTGATTATCACTTAGCTACTTAAAAGTAGCCTTCAAGATGCTAGATGCCATCTTCCTGAATTCATTTTCGACAATGAAAAAGGAGGTAAACTAATTTTCCGCGTATAAAAGTCTGAGCGACCTCCGGAAAATCAAACCTCTTTGGTCGTCGCGAAGTATTACGTCATGTGGTATAAATATCCCGCCAATGGGTGAAGGACGAGTCTGAGTTTCGAGGCTCGTGCGTCACAAACACAGTGAAATGTTAGGCAAACAATCGGAAAAGTATCAGTGTTTTTAATGCTTCTAACAACAAATTCTTTGAGAAATAAGCTGTCCAATTTTTTTTTTCCTACAATGGAATACAACGGCATCTTTCTTATCTCCTGGGTTCCAACCCCTCACTTCGTCCATTGTACATTTTGATTTATGCAGAATTTGCGTAACTGGGGTCAAAGGGTTAAGGGGACATTTGCCCAACTTTGCTTATTCGACTTCCTGGCAACGCACGCTACGTAAAGAGATGATCTGAAAGCGCAAAAGTACGGGAGACTCCCGCCCAGGAATATTGTGTCGCAGATCTTGCCAGGAGAAGTCACAAAGTCGAGAAGTCACCTTTTTATCATTTTTAACGTTTAAATTTGTACATAAAAATTTGGAACGGGATGGATGTAATAGGTGCACAATAGAGGTTTTCTTTTTTCTAGGCCATCCCAATAAAATGTTTCGTTTCCCATCTTTGACCGACCCATTTTTTTCGAAAAAGTAAAAAAAAATTCCAGATTCACTAGTCAAAGAAACTAGTAATTTAATTTACAATCACATGATCTTGTTTTCTTAACAACAATTGGTATGATGTGATGTCTTTGTCTTTAATTAACATCGATACTACGTTTTTTTAAAGGCTCTTTAGACATTTGATGTTATTAATGAGTTTGAGAAGTAATATATCAAACACGAGTGAAGAGAGTTGAAAATACGACGCGCAGCGGAGTATTTTTGACGAACTTCGAGGTGTTTGGATAGCCGATGAAACACTCTCTCGAGTGTTTGATGTATCTTCTCAATCGAAACAAAAACTAAGGAGTAAACGGAGAAGTAAAATCGTCAAAATCTATGCTAATTAAGACCGGATATCCAAACCACCGTCACGGTCATGATTTCCTTTGTTTTAACTTGATGAATTATTAATGAGTTTGAGAAAGTAGTGTTAATATACATCTTTTACAGATTAAACGTGAAATTTAACATGTAAAAGTAAACTGGAACAAAAGTGTTCATTTTTTTTTGCCCGACCGACCGACCGACCCACCATCACAAGAGACGAGGCGATGGGAAACGAAGCATTTTATTGGGATGGCCTTAAAAACAGCGAAAATGCAGGTATAAGTCGAACTGCCCGTAAGCGACCATCCAAACTGTCAAGCCTAGGTGGTCGCTTACGAGAGCTTCGACTATATGGGATCCAGATGTTGCCTTATTATCATATGGTGACTGCAATGAGAGACTTACCCCATGCGCTAATGCCCATCTAAACCCATGTAATGTCCTTTAGCATCCCCAAAACATTTTAGCTTTCCAAAGTAGTTCAATCTAGTTTTTCAGAGTCTCATGGTTCGCTTCTGATAAACTACCGAACGGAAATAAGGGCAAAAATAAGGATTGCGAAAGAGACTAGTCACCATTATACACCAAACGATTCGTTCTGAACAATTCAGTAACATTTACTACAGGTCCACAGTGTTTATTTTATCAGGTGAACAACTTTTCTCTGAACAGTATTACAAACGATCAGTTCAAAGAGTCTGTATCAAACTTTGAGCGGCGTACGAATAGAAAAATGCACTTATTTTAAAATCGTGCAGAGATCTTATACATCCTGGCCTACGTTCATTCTTACGCTACAAAGAGGTCTAGAAAACTCTACGGCAATAATCTATATAAAACAGAAGGGGTTGGTGCAAGCCTTGGCTAAGCATGAGTACTGTGATTTTCCTTCCAACTAGGAAAGATCATTATCTGTAATATTTCATATCCTACTTTATATCTTAAAGCGTCTAGTTGATAAATAACGCTTTAAAGGTAAATTTATGTCACATAACATACCAATAATAATTACTTTGATTAAATTATTCACACAATAGGCAAGACCTTTCGGAATAATGAAGGCTGCATGATATCATTTTCCTGGACTAAACTTAAATGTATAAAAAATGAAATAACGTTTATTCTCATTGAATTGCTCGCATTCAAAACGCGCCATCACATCATTACTTTATTGCTGGCGTCAATCTCTTTCTAAAAGAAATTCATATCATCGGAGTGAATATTTAATATTTTTTGTCCTCGTTTTCTGCCCATAACCCGAATAATCTGCCAACTTAATAGCCTGCGAACGAAGACAGTTATCCGTTCTACGTTCCCGGGATATCGACTTAGAAATATCCGACTAGTTTGCTTTCAGTTCAACTTCATCGTGTTGAGCGTTAGGATTACAAATTTAACATTTTTTTTCAACTCAATAATTTGAGAATCGTTTTCAAGCCTGGTTGTTTCAAGCAGAGTTAAACAAATCAAGGATAACACAAGCTTCGAGTTCCAGTCAGCTTCGTTTCCATTTTAGAATAATTCTTAGATGAATTCGAGCAAACTATGGCGAGTTTACTCGACTGCATCGCACCCTCTTTCCAAATCGCACCCTCCTTCATTTATGAGCCTTCAGTTCTGCTTGTCAGTGTAAAACGACAGCACGTCTTTCCATACACAGGCCTCCTCGGCGTTCACCGCCTTTAAGCTCCAATCCCTCTCGTCGGTTTTTACCAGCACAACACACGGGTCACTGGGGTCTATTTCTACAGGGCAGCCTCTCAGGTAGATGGAATTGATTGGTTTTCCGCCGTCAGGTTTCTTGTAGTAGTACAGATAACCCGTGTCTGTGAGCTCGAAGTATCTGTTGTCCCACTTTGGAGTTTGATGTTTGCCTCCGCTGAGCTTTTCTAGAAAGCCTTGTTTTGTTGGCTTAGGACCCGCCCTGACTGGAGGCTTAGGTGGTGATTTGGTGCTCAACTAAAAGGGAAAATTAATTAACGCTTTACTCTTATGATGAGAATATGAAAGATCAGAAACAGACTAAGGTGACAAACACATCTCTTAACCCTCGATAGTGGCGTACTGGATTCATTCGATCTCCAAAGTCCCACACTACTAAAGTGGGCCTACTGCCTGATTCAAATCGCGTTCCTAGCAAGCGCAATCACTTTCACTGTGACTTTAAAATTAGAATGTTTATGGTACATGGCAAATCTTGATGCGGACTTGATTTGAATGAGACCAAACGACAATAGCTAACCAGTGTGCGCGTTCTGGCTGGACTTTTTCAACAATTTAGGCACAAGTAATGTTTCCGTGTTTTTTTTTTTCGTAGTAGCATTGCTTTAGACAATCGTTTGAGATCCTCTACGATTTGGTGAGAATTTTAGACGTGTTCACCCTGTGGACGGACATACGGCCTTGTCTAGCACAATAATATTCAATAACAAAGCATACCTACAATTTAAAGACGAGAGATCGCAGTTCGTATTGTAAAGTAGATGGTGAAGGATGCACGTGAATATATGAGACAATATATTTTACTGCTGGTTCACCATCTACGGGTATATTACGAATTCACAGCGTGAATAGTGCCATAGAGCACTGCACCGGTATCACAGAGGTCATGGGTTCGAATCTCGTTGAAGCCCGATTTATTTTTCAGGCTTGTGGACACAACTGCAATGATCGGGGACACCTTGCGGCGACTAAAGCTAGGACATGTACACACGAAGGGGATTGTGTGCGCTTCACGTCCCCGCAACGTGTCCCCTCGCGTGTGGCGACCTTAAAAGCTTTCTCCGCAGTTGAAATATATGAACCCTAATATTCATTTAAAAACCTACCTGCTTGTGAATAACAGGGGGCGGTCCACCAGGCATTTTGTTTCGATCCTTATTTGATGGCTTTCTTTCCAGAATAACATCTTTATTCCCGACTGACGGCTGCAAAATAACACAGGCAGCCCTCATGAATACCACAAACAAGCATACCCAAGCTAGCGACTATAGGAATATTCACAATCTGATAATAGTCGCGATGGTAACTTTTAACGACCGTGGTTGGCAGTGTCGAGCTCAGGAAACATTCGGAAAGAGTGCAGGAATTGAACTTCAATTTTTCGACATAGGGCAGCGCCAACCCAGTCTCCGTCTGAGCCTTTTATAGACAATAGTTTCATGAGAAGTGCTGCATATGAATAAAATCTTGGCGTTTGATTCTTACCTGGTCATTTCGACTGGTTTTGCCTGCATCAACATTGTCTTGATCAAAGGCAGTTGATGTGGAAGATAAAGAACCCATGGAAGCTATTGAGATTGTGTCCTAAAACAGAAAACAACATAAGAAGAGAAGAGCGTCACTGTTAAGTTTATACCAGTTGGGTAGCAGCTCTCGTATGGTCCCACAGGCTGGTCGACGCCTCCAGTTATTTATACTGACACTGCTAAACAACACATGAAAAAAAAACAGTTCACTGAATAAAGCTGAGGCCAAATTTTCTCTAAGAAACTGAAACTTTCATATGCGGGACTTACATCTGTTGACTTTTGCCTCTGGGCGATGGCCTCTCTAGAAAGCAATAACAATGAAATATTAAAAATTGTTCCTATTCACAGCTAATCATTTCACTTAATCATTGGAACTAAAGATTGCCAGGTTGCAGAAATAATGCTGATGACATAAGTGCGACTTATTGACTTTTACATTCTGACTCTTAAATGAAGTATTAAGTCTCTCTGAAAGGACTCCAGCATTGATATTTCATTCATTAAAAAGTCATCGCGCTCGTTATCTCGTTTCTTTTTAGCCACTGAGGGAAAAACGACTGCATTTTCACGTATTTTCAAGCGTAGTTTTGGCCCATATTTCAACAACTAATGATACACATGAAAAAATTACTCGATTCTGATTGGCTGAGAGCAGTGCAGTTCAAATGTAACACCAGAGCAAAATGTGTAACACCGGTGCAAAAAGTGTAACACCAGTACAAATTACACATCGTAATTCTGGCTAATGACTGGCAGAAAGACAATGAGAAATTTTGTAGGCCAATGATATCATGTAAAGCAGTGACAAAAATTTTGTACGGAATGCGAAAAAATGGCTTCAAGAAACATCTTCCTGCAATTTTTCTGCGCGAATTTTTTCATGTTTGTATTATTAGTAATTAATCATACGGTTTTTCTCGTTCAATTTGAAATTAATTTGCACTTATAAGTTTTTCACAAAACTCACTCGTGCAAATTAATTCCAAATTGAACTCGAAACCGTATGATTACCTATACTAATACTTAAACATTTGCACTAAACCTTTGTTTTTCAGTTTTGGCTCTATGTGAACATTACTTCATACCTCACCGGAGTCCCTATAGTTTGTTGCTCACCTGAGTCCCTCTAGTTTGACGCCCTTATTGTGTCTACTTCCGTGCTGATGTTCCTTCAAGGCCTTTTTGAACTGGGTCATGAAAGTACTTATAGCGCCGAAGAGTTCCTCTGAATCACTGCTCTGTGATTCACCGAAAGAAGCCTGTTGAGCACAGGAGCAACATTCATTAAATTAGGCGCGTAAGCTACAACATCTGTTTCATCAAGTCACCAAAATAAAGAGGATTGCAAAGAGGTAGAGGAACAGAGGAGTTTAAAATACAGAGAGTTGACGACTCTTTGGTTACATCAGGAAAGCTCAGGCACTTAGAAACGTCCCACCAAAAACTGCGCCGTCTTCAAAATGCTGGAGGATTAGCATCCCACCTGGAAAGCGATTATTTTAGTTGCTTCATCATACCACAAAAGCCAGAGTTTATGAGCGCCATTTGAGCAAATTTATTCGCTCTCCGCTAATGTCTTATTTACCCCTTGCTCGTTCACTCACACCATCTGCTCTCCTGCACTCTCGCGCGCACGCACGCACGCATGCTCGCTCGCTCGAGGGCGCGCACTGGCCTATTCTCTCGCTTATTCATTAACACCGCGTTTACGTTACTTTAGCCAGTTGACTTACCAAAACCTTGTTGTAGATCTGCTTCATCTGTTTACACTTGTCACACAGCTCATTCAGTTTTTCTTCATATTCACTGACAAATGCCTGCATTGTTGGTAGATTGTTAAAGGACAACGAGGCAAGAAAAACAGTTCAAAGGGATGGATGATTAAATACGAGAACACTTAACGGATACGGGAACATAAGGATTGAGATGTCTGGTGCAAGCCTGGGTGATATTTATTATGTTGTTTCCTTTGGAAAGACATTTTACTCTCATAGACACCAGTAATGTTCGACACCAAAACAATTACCCAAAACAATATAATCTAGCCCATTGAACAAGTCTTTCTTTCTAGACGCCCCTGTGTGAAGACAATACACTTAACCATGCAATATGTCCACTCTAAATTCACTCACTCGTTTTTCGTCAGAAAAATTAAAAGCCGGAACGAGCTCCCTAAAGTTTAGAGGTAAACTGAGAAAGAGATTAAACATAAGTTGAAGTCTTTTAGCTTTAAAGTGTATTTCTAATTGTATTTATCACCTTTTATTATTATTATTGTTATTATTATCATTATTATTATTGTTATTAGTAATATTATTATTATTATTATTATTATCATCATCATAATCATCATCATCATCATCATCATCATCATCATCATCATCATCATCATCATCATCATTATTATTATTATTATTATTATTATTATTATTATTATTATTATTATTATTATTATTATTATTATTATAACCCCTGACGTTTCCATTTTCGTTTTCTTTTACAAGATGAATTATGGTCGTAATTATATTTTGTATAATATGACAAGGATACTTCCACATCGTTGTGCAGTTTCACATCCTTGGGATTTGTTTGGTTCCTCTTCAAGAATAGATCACTGGAGTGTTTCTTGATTTTCAGGAGGTCCTTCTTCATCACTGGGAGGAAATAACGAAGCATTACGTAAGAACATGGCACACGACTCAGAAACATAACAGCGTTCAACATAGGGAGAGATTAGTTTTAAATTTGGTTTAATTTAAATTGTGCGATTTTTATGGTCAGGAAAACACACGCCTCAGACGTGCATTATAGAATCCGGTACCCCAAAAAGAGTACAAAGTCAACGTTTTTGGACCTATGCACTGGTACTAGACTACAGCGATGTATCATTTTTGTGACCATAAGTGTAAAAAATGAATCAAAACACACCTGTAAGTAACAGGGTTGCCACTCATCAGAATCTAAACAGTTCCCTGACTCAGTTTTCACTGACCTCTGAACAATTGAATTGAATTAGCTTGGCGAATAACAAAAATAAAAAAAAACACCGGGCAAAACTACTGCTCCAGCATGCGTCACTCAAAGAGTATCAAAATCGATCATTTTAAACAATGTTTTTCGTAAAGAAAAAAACATTTTTCCCTGACTTTTCACTGACTTCAACAAACATCTAACATTTTCCCTGACCTTTTACAAAATTCCCTGACTTTTCCCTGACGTTGAAAAATTATTGTTTTTGCCCTGACTTTTCCCAGACCGTGCCAACCCTGAGTAAGGGTCACGTGTAAGCGAGGGTTAACGCGTTCCAAAGCGCTCTAGAACACAAGACAACGGCGAAACGTTACACAAAACAAAGTGATTTTACCAACCTTCTACTTCAGCGAATAGAGCCTTGGATGAACCTGTAGAGGAATAAAAAAATCCAATTTGAAAGATCTTACTCTAAAATCCACCATATGTGCATCTTACACACTAGACAATTTTGGTAGCGCTGTTCTGAAAAAAAAAAACAATGCTGCACAAGGAGACACATTTGCGGAGAGCTTTTTCAAGAATATTGCATGTAATTTAAATTTATTTTAAGAAACAGGCGACACTTTTTAAATACATGTTTCGACAGAAACTTCTGTCATCTTCAGTTTAAATCAGTACAAAGTACAGAGTTGAATATATAGTGTGAAACAAAATGCTAATTAACTATAAGAACAAAAGAAGACATGGCAATGTAAAAGATTACAAAGAAAGTTTTAAATTAACATGAAAGAGTTGATGATTAAGTGTAGGTTTTTCCCATAAGATATGAATGGCTTCTTTAATCTTGAGTTGGAAGGTGGTGGACGCGTGATCTAAGATGCTGAAACAGTCATTAGAGCATAAAGTGCGGCAATGTTCAGAATTTTGTAAATGTTTAAAAATGTGCGAGTTCCTATCACTGGAAATGTGCTCACGTACGCGCGTGGAAAAATGTCGGGTGGTTTCGCCGACATAGCAGGCACTACAACCTGCACACAAAAACTTATATACCACACCCGTACGGAGCCCACGAGGGATAGGATCTTTCACACTAAACAAGTTACCGATTTTAAATGATGAGAAAACTAGCTTAATATCAATGTTGTTACAATAGCGTTTAGCAAAGTGGCGAACTTTTTTCTGTGTGATACTAGAGAAAGGACCAATGTAAGGTAATTTGAAGTAAAAGGTACGTGTAGTGTCAGAGACGGAAGCCGGGGGATTACAATCTTGGCGAGTAAGTGTGAGGTAGTGATTAATAATGTTTTGAACCAAGTGAACTGGAAATAAATTCTTCTGAAGGATTTTAGTGAGTTTCGTGATGTCCTCGTGAAAACCCAACCAAGTGTTATTGATCTTGTAGGCTCTGTCAACAAGGGTGCGAATGAGACCCAATTTATAGGAATGTGATGTAAAACTAAAGTAATTAGTCAAAAGGCCCGTGAAGGTTTTCTTACGGTAAACACTAGTGACAGGAAAATGAGTCTCATTGTTGATCAAAACATCTAAGAAAGGAATCTTGTGGTCTATTTCTTTTTCCATAGTGAATCTAATGTTAGGGTGTCTAGAGTTGATATAGTTGAAAAATAGTAGTGCTTCATGCTCCGAATGAAATAGACAAAATGTGTCATCGACATAACGTCGGTAAACAATATCTCAGAGTCCTGGAAATTTCAACTCAAGATTAAAGAAGCCATTCATATCTTATGGGAAAAACCTACACTTAATCATCAACTCTTTCATGTTAATTTAAAACTTTCTTTGTAATCTTTTACATTGCCATGTCTTCTTTTGTTCTTATAGTTAATTAGCATTTTGTTTCACACTATATATTCAACTCTGTACTTTCTACTGATTTAAACTGAAGATGACAGAAGTTTCTGTCGAAACATGTATTTAAAAAGTGTCGTCCTGTTTCTTAAAATATCTTTATGTCTGCTACTATCCAGACCTTTTGATAATTTAAATTTCCTTTTGCCCGCACAAGTCTTTCATCTTTCAACGCTCAAAATGTGATGGACATCAAGACGGTATCCTTTGATATCTCATGAAGTCTACTAGGCAATGTATGGATAATGTAAGGAGAAGTTTGAAGTCAATCTGTTTACTACATACATGCTGCAGCTTTGGGTACGCTTTTGAGTTCGTCAGTAAAATTCAGTGCTTCGGCGTTTGACTGCTGCAGTTGAAGTATGAGGAACTTCAGAAGTGTGTATTTCTTGTTGTTCCCACGAATATCTGTCAACTGGAAACATATAATAAAACATAAGAATAATTAATCGGCAGCAGCGATGAAAGGGTAAGGAGAGAGTCGATATCTACGCATTAACTAGTTTGTAAGAAGTCTAAGCAGGTCGATTACGCCGTAAAATTTGTATGGGTAATCAAATGGTGACGACTGAAATTTGGAAATCATTTCACGCGCATTTTGTCAAAAAGGCTCGGGAAATTACAAGAATTTTCAAAAAACGCAAGTGAAATCATTTCTTAATTTGACGACTATACCATTTGATTACCTTTTAATATCACGGGTGACAAATTACGCATGTATTAGCGGGTTTTTGACTTGTTTATTGTATCGAGAAATTTCGCGCCAAGCGTTGCCGCAATTTTTCATATGAAATTATAATTTTGTTTTTAAACCTTGTACTTTTACTTTTCCTCGGAGGTATTAGCTAAGTCTGGCTACTCTACAAATCCGAGATTAAATAAAGTGTATGTACGTATAAGTTAATGCAGAAATTTCGCGCCAAAATTAAGAAGTGGAGTAGGAGTAGGTCGAGTGGTTTAGAACGCTAGATTTGAAATGTGGAAGTCCCTGGTTCAAATCCTCCTGCCTAACGCTATCTGGATTTGTTTTCGGTAGTCCCGAGTTCAACTCCTCGACCGCGTAAATAGCCAACTGGTCAGCCTCCCACCAGTTGGTATTCTTAATACTTTATGTCCTGTTTGAAATATTTGTTTATTTATTTACAGTGTCCCCCAATTAGTACAACAGTACCAAATACATTTGACACTTAAATAAAGTTATTTATTTATTGTTTTACTTTAAGTAATTTGTCACCCATCGATAATAATTCCCTGGGCTTATATCTGTTCCAAAGTCGTTTATGGTGCGATTATCACCGGGGGAAATTTTGCTCTTAACAAACGTTTCAGACTTTTGAAATTCGCGTTAATGAACATCCCAGGTCTCTAATCATTCTGCAATGCGCGACAGACCTGATACGAACAAGCTCTCCAGTGGAACGCTTTTAATCAGAAGTCACTAAGTTCTATCGTTCTTTAAGAGCTCAATCTCGCCCAACTTAAGTCCAAATTTTAGCCATGCTAATATTGGGGGGAGGAGGTACCATGGGAAGCATTTTTGGTCCTAGTTTTTGAGTCTCATTTTCAAGAGAGCTTAAATTTCAGGTGGGGAGGAGTATTGTCGCAACTTTGAGGTATACTCAACATTATCTGATCTTCGTGGAGTTTCAGAGTTTCAGTGCACATCAGTTCTTACCTTCGGCAACGACTGAAGTTTAAAGCCATAGGCGCCGCCTCTGTTGCTACCAGCGTTGAGAATGTTTCCAACTGACAACACGTACTCCAACACAAGCAAGAAATTCTTGCTGTTGTACAGTTCTTTGCAGGCTTGCAATAAATTATTTACATTCTGAAAACAAAAAAAAAAAACAGAAATTTAATTGGAAACAGCGTTCTCCGACCCTTCAGTTGTCACATAGCAGATAGTTGAGTGACATATGGAATGGCCTCACGGCTGTTTGCTTTAACTTCTGCGGGAAAACAGCATCGAAAAACATATTGGTAGATTCGAAGAGCTTCCTTTGAAACACCCGTTTTTATACAAATAAAATCAAACTGGATTCAAAGCCTGAGTGAAAGGTAGTAAAAGTTTTTTATATACAACCAGGGCAGACGAAGAGTAAAGACAATCGTTTTTTTTTTCAATTTCCACCGTGAGTCCTACATCTACATGTCCAAAACGCCATGACTCTACCGTGCTTTACTAGCAGGCGAGATGCTTGAGGCGAGGGGTTTGAGGATTTTCCCGCCCCCGTCACAGTCCCCTCGCTATTTAGAAATCTATTACAGTTTTAACTTACTGGCGCAAGATCTTCAAACTGAGTTGGAAATTCCATAATAACCAGAAGTAAATCCAGGCGTTTCTCCAGGTCATTAATCTCACAAAGCTAATATTCAAAGGACGAAAAGAGACCAAAAATAAGTCAAAAAGAAAACAAAATCAAAAGTGCCATCATTAGGTGCTTACTACGGTCTGGTTACGGCAATGGTGACCATTTATAGGCGACAGCAATGATTATGACATCTTAAAGTTGGCTTCCCTTCTGAAAACTCTAGAGGAAACCACTGTTCTTAGAAACACAGTTGACTACTTAAAGCTCGAACCCCCGATACTCAAATCTCCTGCTAACTCGAACCAAAGTTGATTTCCCCTGGATATGATGATTACATTTCGAGTAAATTATCCTCCGTAACTCGCACACTCGAAATTTAACCTGGATAAATAAGTCAAACTTCATTTGTCGAGGTCTAACGAATTAACGCTCTCTAAAGTCATCGACAGAAACAGAATGGCTGTAGTGCGTCAGAGACCATTAACAGATCAGAAAATAGTGTTATCCTGTTGTTTTACTTTGTTTATAGCGTTTTATTCAGCTCAGGTCTGTTACACTCGTTGTCTGTATAAATATCGATTTCCCTTGAAGGTTCGACTCAGCAAGAGTCAACTGTAACGACATCAAACTAAAGCTAACCAGCTCGTCAATTGCCGACATGTCATTTATTACCTTCATCATGAACTGATCCTCCGGCACTAAAGTGCTGGGGTCCTCCTTGTAGTTCTTGTACATCTCAGATTCTTCAGTTGATGGCAGAAACCTGTAAATAAAAAGAAGCAGGCTCTTAAGACCTACAACACGAGGCTAGACTGACAAGACAAGACAAAACTAAACCACACAACACTTTTATGCACCTTATTGAAGTGTCATTCATAAGATAGAGGAGACTAAATTCGACTAGTTACTGGACTAGGATGGACTAGGCTAGAACACTAACCTACCAGACCAAAGTAGGCTAGCCTAGCCAAGGCTTGACTAGAAAAGACTAGCCTAGCCTAGGCTAAGGTGGACTTGACCATGCTACGCTAAACTATATTACCCTACATAAGGCTAGAAAAACACTACACTACCCGGACTAGGCTAGACTAGGTTAACCTTGATCTCATTTGACCTTCATTTGAGTCCTGACCTTTTCAAAGCGATCACGTGATCCATGGGTAGAGCACCATCTTCCTCCCTGAAGAGACTTAATTTCTCATCAATTTCTTTTGTACTCAGTTTGAATCCGCTTAGGAAAATACCTGTCGGTAATGAAAAAAAAACGAAAATTCAGCTCGTCTGCTCCCTTACATGTTCAAACACAAAACGAACACAAGTAAGATTTCTCTTTTACTCTATGAAGGTTTTTGCCACACCTTGAGCATGTGAGCTTACCCAGATTTTGCGCTCGTTTAGGATCCAAGAGTGTCTTTGCAGCAGGCTTTGTTGGTGCTGTATGAACAAAAACAAAAACAATTAGTATTAGTAGAATTCTACTAGTATACTAATGCAAATGCTGCAATCTGATTGGCTGAGCTACTTGTATACTATCAGCCATTAGAGTACAGTTGGCCGCCGGTCGTCCACGAAATGCGATGTTTTTATAGTTTTTCCGAAGTTTTGGAATGAATTTTAGATGTGAACGGGTAATTAAATTCCTGAGAAGACTAAAAGAAGCACTTTTAAGGTTTCTTGACTTAAAAAACTTGAAAATATTGAAAAAGCGGGTACGCGCGTAAACAACTGCAAATTTGCCAAGGACAGTTCGATACGTGCAACTTTGTTTATGGGTAAAGTTCAATAATACGTGGGAAAATCATTGGAAACCGTTATTTGCGTTAATTTCAGTTAGAATTCTAGTAAAACAATTAGATTATTCGCTCTCGATTTCTATGAGGCGATAGTTGATTCGGCCTTCGGCCTCATCAACTATCACCTCATAGAAATCTCGAGCTCATAATCTAATTGTTAATTAGATCGACGCATCAAGACACTTTGTTTTCACATCAAAAACGATATTACAGGTGAAACTGATGAAGAGTTTTTTTCCAGCAATGAAAGTAATGGGTTGACTAACAGAAATTTGAATTATCTTTTCGTTCCAAAGTTAGAGTTAAATCTGGCATTAGAAATGTTTTAAAATTTGTTCGTTCACTTCTCCCACTTCTTGCACATTTAGGCCCCGTATACATTTAGGTCCCGTTACGCTGGAGAAAGTTGAAAACGACGTTTCCACTCTGAACCACATCAAATGTTTTCCGTCCACACAACGCCGGAGAAATTTCAAAACCCGACAATCACCGGTGTTTGAGGGAACTTCAGGCAGGGAAATCACATTGATTCTCGCGATGTCACTGTTTTTGAAAAGGTCCGTTTTTCAAAATGTTATCCGTTCACACTAAAACGCAAAGTCAACGTTTTCAAATTCCTTCAGTTGGAAGAGCGTTTTCGAAAAGCTCCGTTTTCGTGACGGATTAGTGTGGACGGTAGGCCTAACCGGAGAAATAAAGCTGCGTTTTCAAATTCCTCCGGTTTGAAGAGCGCTTTCGAACAGCTCCGTTTTCGTGACGGATTAGTGTGGGAGAAATAAAGCTGCGTTTTCAAATTCCTCCGGTTTGAAGAGCGCTTTCGAAAAGCTCCGTTTTCGTGACGGATTAGTGTGGACGGTAGGCCTAACCGTAGAAATAAAGCTGCGTTTTCAACTTTGGACTGCGTCTTTGGTGTGGACGGGACCTTAACGTACCTGCAGTCACGACTTTTTCTTTTTCTTCTATCTGAAACATCTCCTCCAGTAATTCCAAGTTTATACTTTTGGTGCGATCAGCAACATTCATCCATACTGAACTGGAAACCTTAAAATATTTTAAGCAATCATCAAAGGTGGATTTAACTTTGGTTTTTAACAGAAAGTAGATTTTGTAGCAGTTAATTATAAATATGGTAGGAATCTGGGGCCAGTTGTTCAAAGGCTAAATAACGCTATCCAGTGGATAAGTGTTGGTAAAAACAAACTTCACTATCCACTGAATACTAGTGATTTATCCGGTGAACAACTGGGGCTTGATCTGTTGAATTAATCCTCACCTCCCTAAATCGAGCGTATCGTTCATACATGGTTCTCAAACTCAAAAAAAATGCATCAAGTTTAAACAAAAGAAATCTTGATTATGACGGTGTTTGGATAACTGATCTTAATTAGCATTTAGTTCTCCGTTTTCTCCTTACTTTTAGTTTCGATTGAGAAGATATATCAAACACTTAGGACAGTGCTTGGCCACATTTCCAAACACTGCGAACTCCGTCAAAAATATTCCGCTTCACGTCGTATTTTCAACTCTCTTCTCGGTGTTTGGAAATGTGGTCAAACACGGTCTTTCGTGTTTGATATATTACTTCATCGTTCATTCATTTACGCTTCTTCACGAGGTTGCTCTATTTAGAATTGAGGAAAACGTGTGATGAAATAATCAACTGTATCAAAATGTCTCTCTACAATTAACTAGAAATCTAGGTTTTAAGAAAGTTCAAAATCCTGAATTACCAATTGTGCTGGTACTTTGTTCCAAAAGAAGGGCCGCAGTTTCAACTTGGACTGGACAACGCAAGGTCTTCCAAGAGTACTGCCCACGCTAGATGCCATCAGGGGAGGAGGTGGGGGCACTCCACTGGGAGGGAGGGGTGGGGGTGTTGGTGGATTGCTACCTGATGTAAGTCTTGTTTCTTCTAAAGGCACCGTATCTTCAACTTCCTCAGCAGCTTTTGAGAAAAGCAAGACAACGTAACATTATAATTATAACTTTCTGAAAAGAATCTTGATTTTCTTCTTAATCGGGAAAATACCAAGACAACTGCTCAAAACAAGTATTTTTAAGGAAAATATGAGATACTAAACTGCATGACTTGTTTCCTTACAATTGTCAAAATAATTAGGTTCATCTTGGATTGTACAAACATTAACAGTAATGCCGATGGTGTTCTTACATACATACTACGTACATACTTTATTAACGTGGCTAACGCTTAGCTATAAAGCTAGTTAACAGGTCAGTCACGGAAAGAAGAAACTACCGGTAGAATAATATTACAAATAAGGGTGTATAAATTTACAACTATACAAAATAATTAAAATGATACAGCATATAAAAACTACAAATTTAAAACTATGTTACTTCTATACTAAGAAAACTAAATTAAATACGGAAATGAGGCACTAGACCCATTTCAGTAATTCCCAATCTGGAGGACAAACAATGGTTGTTTTCTCCCCTGAGAAAAACAATCCTTTCAAATGCAAAACAATCTTATTGTTTTGTCCTCCAGATTGGGAATTAACTGAAATGGGTCTTTACAAGGTCGAGCTCCTTTAGTCCACGTCTAAAGCTTGTTTTGATTTGTTTTATTTTCGTGTTACAAAAGCATTTGGATTTGTTTTTTCTATGAGTATGATGCTCTTTCTGGGTCGTGAAGGTATAATGCTACACGTACGAATCAAGTACAGCGTGAACATATGACGAAAACAGTCAATACTGATAAGATAATAAAATATATTACCAGAGACTCAGTATTAGTAGAATCACGTCAAAGATTTGAAGAAAACCAGCTGATTGATGGCGGGGGCATAGTGTAGGATGATCATTTTTACCAAAATAGTGGAAAGATAATGAAGATATACCTGATATCACATGCTCTTAATGTTATAGCTATGCACATTAGCAAGTTGGCATTGTGCTGAAGAGATCATTGATCAAGATGTACCTGATATCCCAGCCTAGTTGTTAATGCCACAGCTATGCACATTAGGAAGCTGGCAAGATGCGCTGAACACATCACTGACTGATCAAGATGTGCCTGGTATCCCAGCCTAGCTGTTAATGCCACAGCTATGCACATTAGGAAGCTGGCAAGATGCGCTGAACACATCACTGATTGATCAAGATGTACCTGGTATCCCAGCCTAGCTGTTAATGCCACGGCTATGCACATTAGCAAGCTGGCAATATGTGTTGAAGACATCATTAATGAAGATCTCGAGTCAACGTGAAGTGTGGTTGTTTTTTATTGGTCAGCAAATTGAGAAGAGATGAAATTGGGTGGAATATTTGGGTTACAAAGAAGGATTTGACATTGTAGAATGGAGGGAAGAGAAAAGAGCAGTAAGAAGACTGTGTATGGCCTGGAGGTCACTAGTGAAAAGTAGACATAGAAAGAAAAGCAGACAGGGTGGATGGAGTAAAATGTTCTTACCACGTCAAAGAAGAATGCAGCAGTTTTAGGAGAATGGTGGAGTGAGAAGGAATGATTATAGTGACGATGGTGGCGATGGTCATGGTGATGATGATGACAATGACGATGATGATGATGATGATTTTGACTGCAATAGGCCTTTTGAGCTGACACTGATGGTTACAACAAGACGCTGTCAATCAAACATAGAGTTGTTCAACTAGCACTTGTAAATAGTTGCCAGAAATTTAAAGAACTGGTGAAAATCAGTAAAATTCTCAAATAAAAACCTCAAGGTTTGCATTGTAAAGCTTCATAAGGATTGGTAGACAACATTACAAATGAAATAATTGCATACCGGTAATTATTAAATTGTATAATTGTTAAGAGTGGTGAGCATGCACTTTGCATTTTTGAGCGCAAAATTGCATTTGTTAACCAGTTCGTGTGACCTCTGGAAACCATGCAAGTGCCAGCATTAGCTCCTTTGATTGACAAGGTCCCTGGACAGCTCCAAAGGTCCCATTGCATGGAGACGAACAGACCATGTGGATGACGAGTTGCGCATTTCTCTAAACAGCAGACACATACCATAGGTCGCTATCGGATCAGAACTTTTGTCGTTCAGCTTCTGAACAGAAAGTAACACCACACCTTCTTTTGTTGGTTTCTCCTTCAGTATCTGTCGCCTTTCTTCCATTGCCGTCTCAATATCCTTGCATCCCATCCCGCCGGAATCAATTTCATTTACATCGCTAAGCTTACCATCTGTCACTTCAGTTTCAGCTGTACTTGATGTGTCCCCTTTGACCTCCTGAGTGTCTTTGATCTCGTTTGTGATGATTCCAGAATCACTAGTACCCCCAGTAAATGTTCCAAAACTTGAGAGTGAACCAGATTCGCCTTGACTGCCTGTCACTGACAAAGGTGTGTTTTTTATCTGAACATTATCATACACGTCATCCCTAGAGGCTGTTATACTAACTGGCGCTGGTGGCGCTTGATAAATACTTGAGCTATCATCAGCCTCTGAACCCATAAAACTGCCAGGTTTTGCTGGTCTCGGCGGCTTGTGCAACGACCAAGGCTCACCAAAAGCTCCATCCGATCCTTGAGAAGACTGTTGTCCTTGAGGTTTTTGAGGACCTATTTCCACTATTTCATACGCATTTACCGCAGAACCACTTCTCCCTGTAGGTCTTACTGGAGGCACAGTTTGCTGAGGTGTGCTAACCGCTGTACTTGATAACTCTGAAGGTTTATGAGGGCGTGGGGGTGGCATGCTGTACTCAGAGGAAGATTGTTCAGTAGGTGTTGTTGGTACAGGTTTAGACTTTGATGGCCAATGTGGGATTTGTACTGCCTCGTAACCATCATCCCTTTGAGGAGGCAGGCTGGGAAGTCTATCACTATCTTTTCTTCTTGGTGGTGATGTTTTGGTTGACTGAGACGCAGGTGCTGGTGCACTGCTGTCTTTGAGTGACTCTTTTCTAGATTGAGGTATGTTTGCATTCCCTTCTTTTAGAGAGTCCTTCCTCGACTGAAGCACTTGCCTCCTAATCAAACAGATAAATAAATAATACATTAACCTTGTTATCACCAGGTGATCTTGAATAAAAGAACGTCTAGCCTTGAGGTTTACTCTGACTGAGGTGATCAACATCAAATGTCTCATTGCTATTTTTCATATAATTTCTATACTTTCACAGGGAGAATTAGCTTGAAGTCTATGATTATTATAATTTTGATTCTTATTCCTTGTAAACTTAAAGCTGATATCACACAGAATAGAGAAAATAAAAACCCATCACTTCAGTTCTTGTGAATCCTAATGCTCTATTCACAGACTTATTAGACCGTTGCATTGGCAGTAAAATTTTCAGAATATTAACTTAATGAAAATTATTGTAATTATAGTTAATATATGGTTTGAGCCTGGCCATGCACATAATTAGCACAGTCATGTTTCCTTTGAAGTACAATATCAATAACAAGTTTCAAAAAGGTACTCACATTGTCCAAGAGAGCACTCCAGTTTTAACTTGTGAATCCAGATTTCGCACCACATCCTTCACCTTTTTGACCTAAAATGAACAGAAGAGCAAATCAAATTTACTTTTTAAAGTACAAGAAAAGTAGACAAGGACTTCGCCACTCTCATTCCCAGAGGCCATAAACCTTTTTATTAGTTATCACCAGGAATCAAGACCTCTGTTAGAAATAGGAAGGTGAGACAGTATTCGTCACAGCGGTTACTCTCTCCACACATGTTTGGAAGCTGTCATGGCACTTGAATGCATGTCCATCATCAAACCACAACCAGGGTTTTCCGGATTTTTTACAGCCCGTATGTACCCTCCTCAAAACATTTCTCTTGGATGACCTCTAGTTAAAATGTGCATTATTACAAACTTAGCAACTGATGGTGAACTTCTTTATCATACTATAGCCAACATGTACAGCTATCTTAAGATGTGAATCATTGACTTGCTCTCATGTGTGATGAGATGATAAAACTTGATATCAACTTGTCAATCAGTCCACTCTTTACAATCAATACAATAGGCCATTTCCGAATTATCTTTAGCCTCTTTCTAAAAGCGAGTCTTGGTGATTTCATTCACATGCAAATTAAACTCATTTTCATATGAATGGTTGTGCACCAGGCCTCGCTATGAAAGAGAGGCTTTAAGTAACTCGGAAATGGTCTATTCCAATTCACCTGAACAGTAGCTTGAATAGGTGCATTAACCACTGACAGAACAGATGCAAGTTGCTCCAACTCCTAAACAGAAAACAAATACAACAACTTTTACAAAGTGTTCTCATTTTCTTATTGTAGTGTAAAATCAGAGAAAGTTGTGATCCACCATTACTTACTACATGCATAAAAACATACCCTTTGAAGAGTTCTAACAACATCCTTAAGAAATTTTTCTTGTTCTGCCACTGTGGATTTAGCTGCAACATAATCAAATTACAATCGTTCACGATGGCTAGTCAACCTGTACAACAATTTCATTGCATAGCTTTAAATAAAAAAATATAAAACAAAGAACATTTCAGCGTAAAATAAGTAGTACCTGTTTCATCAGGAATAACTGATGATGCTCTTGAGTGACGAAAGTTAACTTGGGAAGCTGCAGCTATAGCCTGGAAAACATTTTAAGGGTTAAAATCAAAAGAGAGTGTAATGTTTATTAACATACATGTAATGTAGGTTTGTTCCAGATTGGGGAGATAACCTACTGAAAGCTCTTTATGGGGTGTAAACATGTATTTATGGGAGACTATCTATATACCAATTGTGAGGGACTATCTTTGGGGTACACCAATTATGGGGGACTTTTTATGGGTTGTAACAACTATGGTGGACAATGTATGAGATGTAATAACCTACAGAAACCTACAGAACGTATCTTACAAAGTTTGTTTCAGGGAGACTTCCTGTAGGAGACTGTATATACAGGGGATCATCAACTAAGGGACTTAATTTGGGAAGACTGTCTATCAACAAGGGAAAGATTAACCACTGCAGGAAACTTTTCAATTAGGGGCATATCTACAAGGGAGGTGGTCTAGATAATATGCGATCATCTACAGGGGAGCTAGCCAAAGGGCATTCTAGAAAGGGACTTGTCTAAGGGGAATCATATATATCCAGTTGAAAACCTGTAATCATATCCTATTAGCAGAATATGGCACAATATATTGCATTTTAATTAATGTCATGGAAATCTATTAGATGCAAAAAATGCTCCCATTAAATGAATATAGCTACTTTTACCTTCTGGCTAATGACCTTCCTTGGGGTGGCAAGAATATTTCCTGTCACCATACTACATGTAAAATTAACAAAATTGCATTAAATTCACCTCAATCCACGCATCTCTTTCCCTTTCCACGGCACTATCTCCAGCATTGTTCAGATTTAACACACGGAAGCTGAAAAGAAATGTCAAGTGTCATTTAGGATGCATGACACCTGAACAGTAAAAAAGTACTTTGCCACTTTGATGGTCAGGACATTTAAATCACCGCTGATAAGTGGAGGCGTTGCTAAGGAGAACAGTAAATCCATGGGAATTTTCTTGAAAATAAACCCCAATGCGGACCATTAAACACCTGCCATATAGCAGCGCATGTACATGTGTCAGGCTGAGAACGACCCTGACTTCACCATTATAGCATTTTAAGTCACTAGCCAGGTGTGGCATGTAATCCCTTAGTTTCACTGGACGGCTTAGTGCATGTTGGCTCGTCCGTTGCTTGACGGATGCATTCTTTCCACCTGCTTACTGCAACCACTTTGCAGGGTGCATTGCTGCCACTTCCTTACTGTTGTCAGTTTGCAGGGAGTGTTACTGTCAACCCTGTTTTATTTCAGGGTGCACCTAACAACCTTAGTTGCATTTACTGGCAAACAATTAATGTGATGTTTTCTTGTGTTCCTACCAAACAAGCAACAAAACTAACTTGCACTGTTAAGCTTAGGATCTGTATTTTTGAATATTACCCAAACATTGGACACATCATCGATTCCTGATATTCTTTCACTGGCCTCTCAGTTGACCATGTTGAGTCAGCTGTAGATTCTTTTTCAAAAGGCTCCCGAACAGTTCATGAAGGATCACAAGAGCTTCATTTTTAACCATACCTGTATTCCTTCTTGCTTGTGACGATAATAAAAGTATTGTGATCCACGCTCTTCACTTCGGCTAGTCCTGGGCCCAGTTTAACAATGTTCAATGCTGGCTGCAGCCACAACAGATACAAAATTGAGATGACACTCATTCTACAGGGCCTGGCATGAGGTGTTTGGTTAACATGAAAAAGCACAAGTTTTTCTTTGAGTTTACAGCAGCCCACACAAACTCAGGCTTGTAATTAAAAATTGTAGTTCCAATTCCTCAAAGAAACAAATCAGTGTACTTGTAGACTACAAAAACTGATTAATAACCTGGTTTTCTTCTCCCATCTTGAAATATGACAATTCTCCTTGCTGGATTCTTAGCCATCGCCTGGTGAAGGAAACGACATGAATTTTATCATTCAGCAATCTAATCAGATTTTAGACAGGACAAACACAATCCAGCAACCCGGACAAAAGGCAAAGGACCAGTAAGAATATGGAAGGTAAGCCTAAGATAACTAATCAAAGACAACGATGCCAAGCATAAAACTGGAACTGTAGTTGATTTTTATTAAATCCTTTGAGAAATTGCACTTGAACATCTGTCATCCACAGGATACAAAAGGTTTATTCCAGTCCGTGATAGCTATTTGTCTCAATGCTCTCATTTATAGCTTTTTTCTGAAGGTAGTATATTCTTAGATTTCAACATTTTGTATGAACTTTCAAAATGGCAATTTAAAAGTTAGTCCTCAATATTTTTTATTAAATCTTATCTTGTGGATCAAAATAAAGACAACTTCCCAGAGCAAACATACAGAACCTTAAATAAAAACCTGCATGTATGATGCACCAGGCTTCTCTTACCTTGGCCACATCATAAATGCAGCACTGTGACCCTTCTTCTCAATTGGACCTTCCTTGATAATGTTTGCTCCATCATGAGATGATGCTTCAAAATTCCCTTTTCACATGAAATCACAGGAAAAGGATAATATCAGTGTCTGTATTTAGACTAATATATGTACAACTGAGAACAATGCACTTCAAATTAAATAATGCTTACTCTACTGTTTCAAGAAAGATTGTCCCACTGACTAGCATAAAAAAGTGTGCAAAAATATTATAGTTCGCCACTGTGGGGATGTCTGGTAGATATAACAGGAGTGTGGCCTTGCCTGCCATTGCTAGCTTGCTTGCCTATTGCAACATTTTCTGCTTGCATGCTTCCTTCATTGTGTTTGCTCCCAACCTAGCAAGCCTCTGGCATTATTATGTGTATGTAATTATGGCAGGTTTTCCACTGAGCCTCTCAGTGTGATGGGTGCATGGGTGGGTGGGGCTCTGACTGGATTGCCATGATTAGCTCCAAGCACCCGATAAATACACCTTCACCCCCTCACCAAACAGCACCTAACCCTATGCTTATCCCTAGCATTGAGTTTAACAATAAAGAAAATGTTTACCATCAGGTTGATCGCCTCTGTTCTGCTGCACAATGGAATCCAGCAAATGGCAAATCTATTTATTAAGTCAAACAATGCTGTTTATTATGTAATTTCCACAAAACTACTGTGACTACATGTTTACTGACTCACCGAGGCTCTCACTACAAGAACTGACCAGCATTAAAGTAGCAATGTTTTCAAGCGAGGGAGGGTTGTCCAATACACCCGATCCGTAACGGGTCGCCAAACTGGGCTGGGTTCATGCCGGCTCGTCACTGTGTGTGTCTAGTTTTGACTGTTTGTCAGTTTGCGAGAGTCTTAGAAAATAATCCTGGTCGGCGGATCGTCCCGATCGGGACGGACCTCTACGACCGTCACAAGCGTGATGTATGGTGACGATTCCTGACAGCTTGCAGTGAGACTGGCTGTGCTAGATGCTGTGTGGTAAAAATGTCGGCGGATCATCCTGATTGGGACAGATCGTGACGGCCCGTCACAAGCATGACAGATGGCGACGATTCGTGATCGCTTGCAGTGTGACTTAGAAAATAATTATGGCGGTGCTATGGTGTGTGGTGTGTGCTACGACCCGTCACAAGCGTGATGGATGGTGATGATTCGTGACAGCTTGCAGTGAGACTTAGAAAATATTCATGGCGGTGCTATGGTATGTGGTGAAAATGTTGGCGGATCGTCCCGATCGGGATGGACTGCTACGACAAAAGGTTGATTTTGACAGTGGCGTATCCATAGAAACAGCGTAACCTACAATTGTTCAAAAAACCGCTATCCAATGCCACTGTTAGCAAACATGTATTTGAGATACATAATTCCTTGTATTGTTTGTGCGTTTCGTGTTCCACAAAACATGGTTTCCAACATGATCATCTTAGCATGTCAACTCATCGTTCCTGTGCATCTTTTTTTTCGTTTGGACGATTTTTTGTCACTGCGAGATAATTCGGCTGTTTATGCGTCTTGTCGGGTTTCGTAATAGTGTTCATATTAGAACCAGCGTCCTCCTCCACATAACACTAATGTTTATGGGCGCCTTTTTCAGAACGAGGAATATTCACAAACCATTTCGCTTGTTTATTTATGTTAGACTACTAATTAGCGCGCGGATTTCCTTACACTTGAGCGAATGTTTGTGGCCACCTTTTTTAGAACGAGAAATAATAACACACGCCTGTTTGTTTATGTTAGACTATTCATTAGCGTGCGGATTTCCTTCACTTGAGCGAATGTTTGTGGCCACTATTTTTAGGATGAGAAATAATGACACACTTCATTCGCCTGTTTTATGTTTGTAAATGCTTGGGTGTTTGGTGGTTTCATTATGTTTGTGGGTGCCTTTTTAGAACGAGGAGTATTCACTCACCTTTTTTGCCTGTTTGTGTTTGACTCATCATTAGCGTGCATGCTTGCTTCACGGAGTTTGTGAGCGCCTTTTTTAGAACGAGGAATATTCACACACCTTTTTGCCTGTTTATTTATGTTAGACTACTCATTAGCGCGCATCTTTCCTTACACTTGTGCGAATGTTTGCGGGCACCTTTTTTAGAACGAGAAATATTCACACACTTCATTCGCCTGTTTTATGTTTGTGTTGGCCGCTTGGGTGTTTGGTGGTTTCGTTATGTTTGTGGGTGTCATTTTTAAAACGAGGAATATTCACACACCTTTTCGCCTGTTTATTGTGACGGTTCGTCACGAGCCGTCTCGGATCGTGGCGATCCGCGCCAACGTGGCGACTCGTCTCAGATCGTCACGATCCGCCAAATTTTTCAGGGGTAGGTGTACACTACCTGAAGTTCACTTCCGCTCTCCCTTTTCGCGACATGACTTCCGGTGTGACAGTCGAGACAGTCGGTTGCGCAGCATCACCCCTTTTGCGACCCGTTACGGATCGGGTGTATTGGACATGTATGAAGGGAGGGAGTGGTTAGCTACCCAATCCACCCCACCCCCTATGATCTGCCCATGTAGCTAAAATTTATTTTCAACTTAATCTAACTATTTAAACAGGAAGTCAATGAAGCATTCTCTCACACCACCTATTCAATCTCCTATCCTGACCCAGTGCACCTCAGTCCATGCACTTAAACCTGTTAATAGTGAGTTCACAAATTGGTATTACATGTAATCCAACCGGCACAGCAAATCTGGTAGATACAAATGTGGAGCTGCAAGGTTAGAGCTTTCCAATTGAATAACAAATTAATTCCCACCTTATTCTTCTCTTCAACACTGTCAGCATCCAGCTCATAATCACTATCAAAATAGATGTAAAACCTCACACCATCCTGAGATATAAATTCACAAATCAGTCCTTTAAGAATGCAGTAGCAAAGAAATGGAACAAATTGTTTCTTTTTCTGTCACATGAAAACAAACAAAATGTCGGACTAGGACAGATCTAGGGGGGTTCGAGATAAGACATTACATGTATAACACGCTGACTTGGCCTCAGAATGCCGGAAATCTAATTTCTGAAGACCTCAATTTTAAAAATGTTCCGGGGAACAATGTCCGCAGCCCCCCTAAAGGGGACCACCTTCAGCAGTTCGTATGTTGAACTGCCTTCTCTAAAAACCTGACAGTATCCTCCTTGGATACAGATGGACAATAATTAGTGGGTTCCTGAAGAAGACCAAACAATGTCGTGTAAATCAGTAAATGTGTAGTAACCAGAACACACTTCGTTTGAAATAAGCCAGACCATCTGTATCCACTTAATAATCTAGGCTGACGTTTACAATCTAGGTTTTAGTACTTTGTTGTTGTTCTTACAGCTGACATTATCTGCCATTGCATCTACAAATGGCAGCAAGACTTAAACAGTACTTGTTAAAGTTGATTAGCACTAATTTATCCCTAGAGATCATATTTAATGAATGAAAAAAGAAACATTATTTATCAGGAGAAAATACTCAGGACACACCTCACTGTCAAAACCTCTGATGTCCATGAATGCAAACTTCTTGTTTCTGTTTCCCCTCTGGATGATACACAATACTTTTTCTTGGAAGTCAAACTGAAAGAGACAAGGAGGAACATTAAATTTCAAGATTAACAATGCATGGAAAATCCCCCGAGACACAAAATGTTTCTGCACAAAAGGTATGCCCTCATTTCTCCACCAAAAAGTAAAAAACAATATTTAAGTTTGTTGATGACGAAGAGTTTAAAAAATTACCTTTTGCAAGGCTGGGGGGTAAACTACATGTAGTCAGCTTTCATTTAAAGGCCCATTTTCACCGTTGTTGCACTGTGCCCCGTAATACCTTGATCCCGGACTTTGTGTTACATGAAATTACCAAATTTTGCGAAGCTAACTTGCATCGCTCGTTCCCAAAGCAATCCTTGAAATATTTTTCATCCTCTTGCTGTAAAAACTTTCTCTTGTTGTCATTTTTTATAGTTCTGAAAGTATTTTGTACATATTCTGTATATGTTCGGAAATTTTGTCCTATGAAGACTAGTTAGACTAGCTTTGGTCTGCATGGTTTCCGCTGTTATCAGCAGGTTGCTTTGCCAAGTTTGACACCTGTGTAATTTGCCATGTGTTTATGCATTGTTTAGGCTCATTTCTAATGTAAGTACAGTAGACCCGGAGATGCTGTTAGCTTTACTTTGAGAAAGCTATACATTGTCTAGAGACGTTCTTATCTTGCTTGCATATATCTGATCGAGCTTATGTTTCTCGAGCTCGATGTATAGCTTTATTCCTCCTTTTGTTCATTCTGACACCACGATTCAAATGTAGCTTTTACGCACAACTTTGTTGACTGTGTTGCATGTTGTATATACCATTGTTCGGCTTAAATCAGGCAAGACCATGGTTTTGATCCTCCATGTGGATCTCATCAGTTGCCAGAATTTCTAAAATACTCTGTACGTCTGAAGTTGCTAGTGCAACTCGTGCACATGTGAGAATGTAAGACGTTCTGCGGCTTGGCACAAACATCTGGTGGTGTGTACAACATCAATTAACGACCCATAAACGTTTTGTTGCTGGGATTCATCATTGTTAATGGTTCATCCACTTCCAGGAACAAACAATACTTATAACTGGAATAAAACAAGGCAATATGGCACAGACTAAACACGACGTGAAGCTTTGAATGTTTCCCGTCGAATACAAGCTGATAAAAATAGATGGCCAATCAGAGTGCATCATTTAACAATAGATCGGTTTCAAAACAAAACAAAAAAACAGCACAACCATGTTGCATCAAGGATGAAAATGGGCCTTTAAGATGCTAAGAAGGCAGGATTCCACTGGTCACCGAACTGAAGACATCACAAATTCAACAAACCTGTAAAATTCTTCTGGAAAGACTTGTTCTATCTCTGCCGTACTTGTACACTCCAAAGTTGAAGATTTTTTCTTCAACATTTTCATCATTGGCTGGTTCAGGAGCAGTCATTATTCCCAGATTTTTTGCTTGCTCCATAGCTTCTTCAACAGATAATTTTCCTTCCTAGTGATAAAAATCAAAATTAAATGATCTGGAGCAGTAGTTCTTGTAATCCAAATTGCCTAGGGGTCACTCCCACTAACAGGACAGGGGTGCTTGTCTGAAATTTTTAAAAGACCCCTTAAGAGGCACCAAGATTATTTTTTGTGGGCATGGCTTTTTTTTTCACCTCTAAGAGATACCAACTCTAACACAACACATAAACTGACATAAAAGGTACGTCGAAAGCTCCTGCCGTGGATCCTTTGAGGCTGGACACCCTAAGAGGTACATAACACACTTTTTAACCCCTAAAAGGTACATGTACAAATACGACAAGCATCCCCCCCCCCCCCCCATCCTCTTTATATGGGAGTCTCCCCAGGCTTAATTGATCCATAAAATTGTAGCTTAGGAACATGGTGATCATGTGTAATGACTCCCTTTATAACAAATGCACACTTTTGCATCACCTAGAGCTAAACCTAGTCTTGGTTACCAGTAGACCATAAAGTTGTTTACTATAAATCTACTAGCATTCTATCACAATAAATATGGCTTAATGGCTTTGCTACTCACTATCTACACACTGTACTCTAGTCATAGATAGTGAGTAGCCTAGCAGTGGGCGTTTGTTAACTCTTCAAGTGTCTGTGAAGAAGATTTTAGATTTAAGAAATAGAAAACATGTGCCGTGTTTCTATCGAGTTATAGAAACACGAGTGAAAGTTTGGGAGAACGAGAAATGCTGTGGGAACAAAAAAACAACTCGTTTACTTTGATCGTCAAAATGTAAATTATCTTTGTTCGCGCCACCATTACATCAACAACTCGTGCTAGTTCTGTGTTTCTATTGAGTTATAGAAACACGGTTTTAAACCAACGAGTGTGCGTATTTGCTTTGGGTTATTTTTTAAAAAGGTTTGAAAGACTAATTATGGATTTATACTGAGATCTACAATAGACTATTCACTCTCAACTTCTACAGTATGTGTGATAGAAACCTCAAGCTTGTAATCTAAAAAATTAAAAAAAAAATTATTCATCAGACTAAGACAGGGACAGTGACAGGGACAGAATCATTTTTGATAGGGTGAATTCAGCCAAGAAAAATCATTCAATGTCAATACAAAATTTAAATATTTTCTAACTACCACTGGCAGTTCTTTCTTCAATCATAGAGTAAATAAACAATTAAAACCTTTTATTAACAAAACTTGCTCAGGACATCACTTTTCTGGGTGAACATGTATCAACACCCAATATTTTCTACATGGCCTTCACTGCACTTGATCCATACAGTCAAGACCTAGAGCCAATTTTATTCCAGTGTGGCCATTATGCTTAGTTGTAGACACATAATTACCATGGGTAACACCAACATACCTTCACCATTTTCATGATCCGTATTCTTTCCGCATCACCTTCTTTGGCCTCCTACATACATGTAAATAATTATTGTGTCAATTAATATACGACAAAAGACAGTGGAATCCTTGTTTATTGCAACAAGAAAGGAACTACTTTCAATTTGCTGCCATCCCGTTTAAGCAACTTTGGATTCACCAATTAAATGCATAGCTTGGACGTTTTCCTAGATACTCTTTAAACACTCTGTGATTATCTTTCCAACACAAGCATTTACCTACATTAGCAACCAAGCAGTTCTAGAACTGTTCTTATTACATATGCCCAATCATGCAAAACATAGAGAGACAAAAATGGCAACTAGCCATGCATAAAATACCCGTTATATGGAATTCAATTTTTTATCCCTTATTCTATATACCACATGAGAAAATTTTACAGTCATTTCATGGCCAAAATTTAAGAAGACATCTGGGTCACAGATTTTGAGTTACATGTTAATAGTAAAAATTTAAAAGTCAAAACCAAAAAATTTCGAAATCATGTAAATATTTAGAGAAAGGGTTGTATAAGCAGATTTTGTCAAAGAATAAGAAAGTAGTGTTAAGAACAACTTGTAAGCAATTCCACTTTACATTCACCCTTTCCCCCAACTGTTATCAAAGAAAAGTCAAAATGTACTCCCTAAGAAGAACTGATCAGTGAGACCGCCAGCATGTTGATCCTTCCTTCTCAATAAAACCCTCAGAAAGATTCAAAAGATCAAACCATGCCGATGCAGCAACAATTTAGAAATGACTTTCATAGCCCCTTCAGAAAACCTCGCCAAGGGGGGAGGGGTTCGGATATAAATTTTAACACTTTTTAGTAAAATTAACACTACATTGCAAAGAAGTCTGTGAAAGATTACAATACTGGGCATTTTTACCCCTTCAAACTGCACTGCAATTTATTAAGCCATTTCGTTTTAAACGCAAATCATGAATTTGGGTTCAAAAGCGTATTTATATAGCTTGGATGGCCTTGTTACCACACGCACGTAACCTACACCAAGTTCGGGTGAAAGTCTAGAGTTCGCACTGCAGATGTAATATTGATCAATATTCACAGAAATATCTACAGAGGAAATTTAAATGTTTTTTTTTTTATTTATTTAATAAACAGCCAGGCAAATTTTTTATTTCAAGCCAATTTTGAACTTCCACCCCCAAAATTTAGCTAGGTTAATTGAACTTACTTCAAAAGGTTCTTCAGGCATAGATTCCTGGTTCATCGGTCGGGTGATAATCGTTCCTTTCCTCTGTGTTCCCTTGCTCAGAGAAGCCAGGAAACTTCGCTTCTTGGATGTTCGAGGACTGGCTATGGCATGTTGTGGAACGGTTCCGCTCACACTCAAACCTGAGAAAGATGGCTGCACGTTCGTGATTTCCGCATAATCAGAACTTTCCTGCGCGTTATGTCGCGTTATTTCATCTTGCCATTTATGAGACATGTTCAAGTGTTTTTCTCGACCACAAATTACCGAAGAAACTTTTGTTAAATTTGAATGAAACCGAACCAAAACATACTCAATATTAAAATCTCTGTTGATCTTCCTAAATATACTTATTTCTCATAGAACGTACGCGGCTACCAAGCTCATTCACGTCAATCACGACAGGGAGGCGATCATTGCGTTACAAGTAAGTAACGAAGCTCGTTTACTAAACAGAAAAACATTTCCTGGTATGGTTGTATCTGGATACATCTGGGCAGTTTATAAGGTTTTTACTGATAGCATCAATTCAGGAAACCGCTGAAGTTTATTTTTGTCACGGTACGAGGGAGCGGTACGAGGACGTTTTGGCTGTGACGTCATGTCCTTACAGTATTTTGTAATTTGGAGATAAGGAAATATTTTCTGAAGGGTTATAATAATTCAAGGCTGCTGGTTCGGTGAGAAGAGAGATATCTAACAACCAAATACGTCTACAAAAACACTCATAGAACCGCCCTTGCACCCAAATATTGCAAATTTCTCCAAATATGACCGTTTGCAGATTGCGTCCACATATGGAGTCACTGTGACTCTGGTTTCCCCGGAAATAGAGGTGGGATTTGACCCTATCACATAATAATGAGGCACAGAGAATAAAAACAGCCTAAGAAAAACACAGCGTGACGACACTAAAGTAACAGCCGCCAAGAGAGCCTCCTGCAGCCGCGAAGAGACTGGAATGTGACAGACCACACTGGAGATCAGGTGTTATTCCTGCTTCTATTTGCGTTATTAATTCTTCTTTGCTTTGCATAGCACTTTCCCACGCGTTTCTATTCACCTGTATGAACCAGGAGCCCAGCATGAACTGAAATGCAGTTACCGTACCCACCCTCCCGAGAAAAAAACAAACAAACGTTTTGCCTCGTACAGGTTGTATTAATCTGTATCGCAGAGACTTTGATATTTATCTGTAGTCCGATTATTCCTATTTAGATTGTACAGGGATATACTCTCTTGATAGAGGATACCCTGAAAATATGGAAAAACCGAAATAAGTAATTGTTGTTGTTGTTATGTATAGCATAGCCTGCGTATTTGTAGACTGCTAGCAGTCCCTTTTAAGATAGTCGCGAAGGCTTGCGAAATAGCTGAGCGAAAGCGGAAAACTGGAGCGAACGAGTCTCTTCTCGTGTTTTTCTCCTTGCTCCAGTCTCGCCGCGCTGTGCGCTCTCGGTTCGCACGCTCTCACGACTATCCAGAAAGGGACTGCTAGCAGTCTAGCGTATTGGTGCTGAAGTAAACTGCGAGAGTTGGGGCGAGCGGTGCGACATGCACTGATCGCTCCAACTAGCAGGTTGGTTGATCTGAAAGTGAACACTGAAAAGCGAATAACACATATCGTCTTAGCCTAGTGATTGCAAATATTCTTCCCATGTTCTGTCCTTGGCAGAACGGTTGGCATTAGCCCAGCCGGACAAGGAAATGACTTCCTTTCAAATTGTAACGAGTTCCCCACCCCTGATCCCAAGAACTGAATCGCCACAGAATTCACTTCCATTCTAAAGCTACTTCAGGTTTGAGTTGTAAGAGTGGACTGTACGTTCTTTGAGTATCTTTATGTAGATATACCAGACAATTAAAAGAACTTGTTCGCTGACTAACGTTTTTTACGAGTATGATTGCTTGGACGCAAGGTGTTACTCACCGTTTGCACATTCGCTTCCTGGATACAAAACCTGAGCCTGCGCATTTCCCATCTTTCTTTTTCAAATTAAACCAGTTGAGTTGAATACCAACCGTCAAAATACGATGTCACTGACATGAAGCATCTTTCTAAAAAACAAGGCATAATAAGGCGAGATGAGGTAAATATTATAGACTTTATAATAATATGACCCACCCTCAAGAAAGGGTCTCGTTTTAGTGTAAGTATCAGTGTTGCCCATGAATGCGTGTAGTTCAGCTCTTGAAGATAATGTCGGTCTGATTAAATCTTTTTCTGTCCCTCTTAGATCTCCTAGATCCTCCGTTGTGCTTCTTCGCCCTTGTCCTTGATTTTATCGTTCTATTATTTTCTATTTTATTCTATTCTATATTATTCTGATGAGTTAACTACATAAATGAAATCATATATGAACAGCGGCGATTGCAAGCGGCGCTAAATTCCAAGCAGAAATGCAACGGTCTTTTCTTCATTTCTGCCAGTTCCATTCCATTCCCGGTTCTGATAATCATAGTGTGTGATTTAACACTTTGCATGCATGCATAGAAGAGAAAGTCAAACGACAAGAAAGAAATAACACTGTAGTGTTCGGTAATATGCATTCGCTTACTTACTGATCGATACTGAGAAATTAACGATTTCGTTTTCCTCTTGTTTCTTGAATCCATCTCTTGATCACTTAAAAAAATATCGATGTACCACTTTGTCTGTCCTGCAGTTTATGAAAGGCATTCCGTACCGCTTTACCGTGTGTATATCCCCTTCCAAGATTTATGTTTTCTCAAACGCAGTAACTTATAATTTTGGATGACCAAATCACGCGTGTCGCGTGACCCTGGGCGTAATACCAAGGACGGCATAATATAGCAGTTTTTGTTACAAAATCGGGTTTCCTAGAAAAAAAAAACAAGGCTGCTTCCTCTTACTGAGCCGATCTCCTCGCCTCTACTGTTTGACAATGAATGACGCCTCAGCTATAATTAAACCTGTGGATATCCTTTGCATCGTTATCATAACGACTTCATGATGGCGATATATTGACGCGCTAAAATTAAGATTGGAACCCCCTTCCGGACGAACTCTGATCTTATTGGTTTCAGAATAGACTAAGTTTGTACTTCACCGATTTCTTATTACTTTTTTTTGCGGTATAATATTTCTCGCCAAATTAGTATTGCATTGCTAGAGATAAAAAATATATGTGCATTTCGCCGGTAAAATTATAAAATAGTAAAAGGTAAAAACTGTTAAAATGTTTGACTAAACGTTTTCGATCATCGCAAGATCGAAAACGTTTAGTCAAACATTTTGACAGTTTTTACCTTTTACTATTTTATAAAAAAAATATATAGTTGTGATACGTATTGAGAGTATAATCAAATTTATTTAACTGAGGCAAATTAAACATAAAAGTTAATTCGATAATTACTAATTAAAGATAGCAGGCACCCGGGATGTGACACTGGAAACAATTATCTGGACGACGGCAACCTACGACTACGACTACTTTAAAGCGATGACTGAAACGCCTCAATTATTTCATTTAGGTTTATTCTCGAAACTGACCTGCATAGAGTCTTAAAAGCGGGTCGAGGTGAAGTATTATAGCACTCAAACATACATTTCCCCAGTTTATGTTACTTGTCGGAGTGCTTCAAAGAATTTTGGGGACCACTATGGAGAATTAAGATGTTGAAATCGTGACTTACCGAGCGGTAAAGCATTGCTACGTTGACTTCGCCGGTAATGTTCGTTAATTAAATCAGCAACGAGCATTCGGTGTAGCTCGGCAAGCTATGGCATGGGCAATTAGGAAATTAAAACGTTTCAGCTTTCAACCCCGGACAACAGCAAAGAAGAAAAACCAACCTAGGTGTAATATTCAACGATACCTGATCACAGCTGCTGAGAGCTCTGAAAATGCCGCTGATATGTAGCTGTGTATTTTCTTGAATCACAGTATAATCTCTATTCACCATGAGCCTCTTCCGTCCTCTCTTGGTCAGCTATCTGTGTTTACATTTAATCTGCCAGATTTTCACCCATAAAAAGCCAACGGATGCCCAAAATTAAGTTCCTTTGCAATATTTATGCATTGATTATCCCAATCATGGGCTCTACACTGCTTTCAAAACACATGGAAACTGAAACTTTCATTTGCTGACGTTTTATACACTCTCGATACCGTACAAATGTCAAATATTAAAGCTTTTAATGATATACAGATGACCTGCTAAAATTTCTAGGTCACAGTATGTCGCTTGGAATGTTTTCTTTCAGTTAAACCGACTTCGGTTCATGAACACTGATTTCGTGGTTGATAACCTGTTAATATTGGTATAAATTAACCGTGAGAGATTCCATTTCCATACTTGTTTATTTCGATTTTTTGTTGGTCAATATAACCCGGAAGTAAAGAGGACAAGCTGCCAGAAATTGAAAATCACAGAAACAAGTAACTGAGAAATCGTTTCTCACAGTTTACGGTTTACTGCCAAGAGAAAAAAAAACAAACAAGAAAAATGCCTGGTCTACAAGACGCTGATAACGTTGAGCGAGTTCACAGGGATACCATCTTATCTGAGGTCACAGGTACCACAGCTTTTCTGGAATCACAGTCGCCTGACACTAAGCCGGTGGTAATAGACCGTGGAGAGTCCAATTTCGGTCTGTAATCGTATCTATAACAAAATTCTCGATCGTGATCGGTTCTCCGCGCGCCTATTTGTCACGTAATCGGCGCGTGATCACGTGGGTGTCCAATTACAGGTGTCCGATTTGAACTTTTTGTAATCGGACACCTGTAATTGGATACCCACGTGATTTTCACGTCAATTACACGCGCTTTAATGGTTTCCTTAGCAAAGTACAGTTTTCAAAACTTAGGAAAAGCGCTACAGACGTTTTCACTCAAAAGAAGTTCTCAAAAGACATTTTGTATTTCGAAATTTGTTATAGATATGATTAATTAGTAATTGGACCTCGTGTCGTACAATTCAGGGAGTAATCGTGCTCGTAATTTCAAATCGGCCTCGCGCTTCGCGCTCGTCCGATTTTGAAATTACTCGCTCGATTACTCCCTGAATTGTACTCCACTCGGTCCAATTACTATTACTAATTTGGCTGATTTGCAACATCAAACTGTCCGATTTGACCTGTCCGATTACTAACAGTCTGTAATCGGACAGGTCAAATCGGACAGTTCAACAGCCAATAAAAGTTAAGCACCAAATCTAAGTAACCAATGACATTTTACTACCTAGCTAATGCTAGCCAATCAAAACCAAGGAAAAAATTTGAACAGGTTTCCCAGCTCCAGCTAGAGAACAAAGATGGACGAAATTAAATAGCTGTTTCAATAACATTTATTCAGATATGTTTTGTTTAGAATTTGACAACCTGTTCAGCACTATTGATTTCGAAAGCTTTAAGAGTAAAGAAAACGAAACACTGACGGAAAATTAACAATACGAGTAACACGACAAGCACAGCGAGCGAGCGACCTGCCTTGACAGAAACAACAAAGGGTTTCATGCATTTTGTTATTGACACAATTAATTGTTAATAGGACTTCGTGTCGTACAATTCAGGGGTAATCGTGCTCGTAATTTCAAATCGGCCTCGCGCTGCGCGCTCGGCCGATTTGGAATTACTCGCCCGATTACTCCCTGAATTGTACTCCACTCAGTCCTATTACCATTACTAATCATAAAAATTACAAGTTCTTCGATTGTGATTGGTCTAAAAACCTCCTATTTTCCACTAATTCACTTGCCAAGTTGTTATCGGACAGTTTGTTTTCGGACAGTTTGTTATCGGACAGTTCAATAAGCCAATCACATTCAAAGTTGTAGTTTAAATCAACCAATTTCAATTTCAGAGCGACATGAAACCATTTACTTACTTTAATCATTTAATGCAAATTTTTCCTTTTTTATAACTTGGCTATTCTTCTTTTTTCGGAAATTGTAATTTTTATGATTAATTCTCAATAATTGGTAATAAGACTTCGTGTCGTCCAATTCGTTCTGTAATCATACTCATGATAAACAAATCGGACTCCCGCTGCGCGGTCGTCCGATTTTGCTATCACTTTATATGATTACAGACCGAATTGGACTCCACTCGGTCCTATTACCATTACGAATAGGACGAAACGATGTCCTGTTACTAATTAATCACAACCATTACATTGGAACCCCGCCATACCTCGTTAATACGGACACCTTATTATTACGGCCACTTTTTTTGCAAGTAAGACCGGTTATGAGGTTTAATTAATCCTACCCTAAAATACGGCCATCTTTTAATACGGCCAACTTTTCATGGCCCGTTGCTGACCGTATTAACGGTATTCCACTATACTGATCTTTCTTGGTCCCGCGCGGAAAATGTGGCCTTAAGGCGGGGGTAAACGTGAAGGCTGTTTTGAGGTTGCTTAACACGGCCTTTCTGTTTTGTGTAAATTTTTGGGTGATTTTTGGGCATTTTGGGAAAGAGATAGAAAGAAAGAGATATTTCTCAAAGGATAGGTTAAATTGAGGAAAATATGAAATGTTGAAGATTTGATGGATTTGGAAAATTGAAATTTGAAGTGAAGAATTAGTAGACGGATACCAAACAGTCCCCTAGCAACCTGGGGCTCTCTTTTGCGGGGGTCAACTGTCTGGTAGTGTTTCCAACCCATCTTAATCCTAACAATTTCCTTTTTTTATATCACTTCAAATTTCACACCTATTCATGTTTACCCCCGCCTTAACTTCGTAATAGTAACGTGGTCCTATTATTTTCAAGGTATACCCGCGTAATCTCTCCCAAGTTATTCTTAGATCATGACCGCTCAGAAGGGGCTATTACTTGTATAAGCTAAATTCTTAATTAAGACCTTTTTCGTCTTGGGACTGGCGGCAATGCTCAAGACTACACATCATTTCAAATGAATGTGGTCAGTGTTAGAGTTGTGTGACGATCCGTTGTGTGACCGTATTACTGAACGAGGTTTCACGGGACAATTTTCCCCCAAAAAGTAAAAGTTCCATACAGCTTTTAATAAGTCTTTGATATGATAATTAAATGAATATGGAGAATAGCTTGAAAAAATGACTGTTAAGTTTCTTTGAAAACAGTCCCCTGAGATAAACCTCCTCAATTTTATATAGTCACTCCTTTGAATTGGCTACTATAGTGATCGTAATCAAAGTTGCAATTGGGGGATTTAGCTAACAGGACTTAATGGCATGCACGAGGGGAATAGTCCCTGGAACACCACTAGATAGTTGAACGCCCCCGAATGGGCACCCCAGACTGGTGGACAACTTGATCAAATTCTAATTTCAAAACAATATCAAATCTTCAAAATTTCCTTGTAGTGTTGCTAACATGAGAACTGTGACGGTAATCGAAAAAAAAATAATTGCTGGACAATTAGGCTGAACCGATTAACAATTATTTTATTTTTATTTATTTTAATGCTACGTAAATTCTTATTTAGCGGCACTTTAATTTGGCGATTTTTCATAAATTTTGAAACATACGTCACTTAATTTTTGCGATTTCACGAACTGAAACTTTGGCGAATTAAACTTTTACGACGACAATAAAATAAAATCATAAACGTCAAAACAGGATTTTTGGATAATGCAATTCGAGTTTTCATTATTATGGGCCATTATACCATGCTCTACAAATATGGTAAGCGTACGCGTGAATTTTAGGGACGTTTTTTTAAATTTTAGTCTAGTTTTCTAAATTTTGGGGCGTTTTTAATAAAACAATTATTCTTCTCATGCTTGTTAGATATGAGATGATTATAGCCAACGAGGCTTGTAGGCCGAGTTGGCCATCCATCTCATATCAGAACGCGCGCTTGTGGAATAGATAGCCAACGAGGCGCGTATAATCATCTCATATCCAACAAGCGCGAGTGGAATAATTGTTTTATTAAAAACGCCTCAAAAAAATAGAAAACTAGGCTACAATAAAAACAAAAAGGCCCAAAAAATCACGCATACGCTCGCTATCTTTGTAGATCATGGTATAATGGCTCATATACCATGATGGCTAAGCCAATGAAAACTCTCGAATTGCATTATCCAATGATCCAGTTTTTATTATATAATAACCCAGGTTATTCTCGCATTTTGATTGGTTCTCGCCTATGATCTATTAGAGGACAGATGCACGATTGACGTCATCATTACAAAGTTTTTCCCTCCGTGTTTTAAAATGGCGGTAAGTTTTGAGAATTTAGATAATATTTTACGTGACTGGGCAAAAGATATGTACAAAAACGTCTTGCCGAGGCATTGAACAGGTACGAGAAGCATAGTCTAGCAGGAAGAAGAAAGATAAAGCCTTTTCTCATAGAGAAAATGGCTCAGAAAAAATACTCGAGCAGTCGGCAGTCGAGCGAGACTAAGCCAAACACAAAATTGGTCTGGCATAATTAACTATGGTCTTGGTAAGCCGAAAACCTTTGCTTTATCTTTATTAACAAACCCAACAAACACAACGTTTATGCGTGAGATTAATTCATTTAATAAATTCAACTTTTCTCAAGCTCAAAATAATTGTTGACACACTGACTGATGTCGGGAATTGCGAAACATAAAACATCAAAATAAACACGTACATAACCTTGCTTTCCGATGCGAATGTTCCAGTCCGTTTCACGGGGCACAGCAGCGAGCAAAGTACAGCTCACTACAACTCACGGCCAACTGCATTGCAGCTAAAAGGTGTCTCCGACACTATTTCAAACTGATTTGAGAATCACCGACCACAGAGGACACAAATTTCCACCGTCACTGACGCTCCTTTCCGTTCAAAACTTAAATCGAATGGCCTCCGGGTTGACCGCAATGGCAAGTTTTCCGAGCGTATTTTTTCAACTCCTGCTATATTCAAGGCAACATCCTATGCCGTACATTTGCGGACAAAAATAAATGACAATAAAATGATGTTTGAATTTCAAAAACAAGATGATCGACGTCGAAATCACAATAAACAAAGTCGAAATAGCAGCATTTGAACATCAATTGACTAACTATTCGAATCCAATGACACATTCACTGAAGTTCAAGTTGAAAATGTGAAACATTTTTTTCAGATAAGTCGAAGTTCAAAAATATCACCTTCAAAATGTCGAAGTTTTGGATAATATTTTGAACTTCAACCTACGAAATTCGCATTTATTATTTCCATGAAAGCATAATTTAAACTTCAAATTCTCGTTTGACGTCACCTTCAAATGAAATCATCATCAAACAAGTTGTTTCTGAGATTAAAAACTGTCGTTCGAAACGGCAGTAATCGAAGTCGAACTGGCAAAACTTCAATTCGAAAGGAACCGGAAATACATTCCTTACAAGGACACCGGAACAGGAAGTTGTACACGAGACTACCGCTGGACGCCCAGGAACGCGGGTGAACTCGGAACTTGAACGAAGAAAAGAACGAAGATCGCCGCTCGTTGGCTTCCAAACGTCGAATATTTTTTCGAGGGTTTTCTAAGACTGCTAGAGACATCAGAAAATAACTTACACTCTGCGACATACGACAATTCAGAATTTTTGTTTCGCCGGCTTGATGCCCACAGGATCAACCCTGCGTAGTGACTGAAGTATCCGATCCCTCTGTACAACTAGCCTACGCTGCCTGACTGCTCCTTGAACCATTCTCAACCCTGCACCGGGAGTCACGCTGAGAATTTGTCGGATAATATCGTCCAGCTCGCTGTCAGATAGGCACGAGAACTCTTTTCCTTCAACTCTCATTCCAAATTCACGAGGTCTTCTGCGCAATGTTCTTTCGGATATTCCCAGAGTTCTTGAAATTTCGCTCCAAGTGAAGCCTGCATCTTCATTAAGACTTTGGAGGACTGCTCACGAGTTACACGAACCCTTGGCCTGCCAGGTCCCGCTCCTTGATCTCGTCTATTTAAGGAATTACTTACAATGGTTGGCAAATGCTCATCACTGTCTCTCTCCAAACAAAGGAAAAACCTACTTTCGTAATGACTTCTCAAGTTTGATGTATGACTTAATAAGGTACGTAAGTCGCGGGTAAGATCGTGTACTTGAGGAACTCCATGATACGTTTGCTCAATCATATTCAAAAGCGTTGACAGAGTTCTTTCGTGGGCATCAAGCCGGCGAAACAAAAATTCTGAATTGTCGTATGTCGCAGAGTGTAAGTTATTTCCTTATGTCTCTAGCAGTCTTAGAAAACCCTCGAAAAAATATTCGACGTTTGGAAGCCAACGAGCGGCGATCTTCGTTCGTTCCGAGTTCACCCGCGTTCCTGGGCGTCCAGCGGTAGTCTCGTGTACAACTTCCTGTTCCGGTGTCCTTGTAAGGAATGTATTTCCGGTTCCTTTCGACTTCGATTACTGCCGTTTCGACAGAAACAACTTGTTTGATGATGATTTCATTTGAAGGTGTCGTCAAACGAGAATTTGAAGTTTAAATTATGCTTTCATGGAAATAATAAATGCGAATTTCGTAGATTGAAGTTCAAAATATTATCCAAATCTTCGACATTTTGAAAGTGATATTTTTGAACTTCGACTTATCTGAAAAAAATGTTTCACATTTTCAACTTGAACTTCAGTGAATGTGTCATTGGATTCGAATAGTTAGTCAATTGATGTTCAAATGCTGCTATTTCGACTTTGTTTCATGATTTCGACGTCGATCATCTTGTTTTTGAAATTCAAACATCATTTTATTGTCATTTATTTTTGTCCGCAAATGTACGGCATAACATCCAAGCTGTTCGGCTCACTGGGCTGCTCTGATGACAAAAGCTGACTTGACTTGTTCAGCATTTTCTTTAAGATTGGTAGATTTTCGCATTGGCTGTAAGTTTTCATTCCAAGGGAAGCGACGCTCGAGTTAGGTTTGACAGTGGCGTGATTTTTCTCGACCAATCACAATTCTTTGCTACGCATAGCAACCAATGAAATTGTTTCATTTTGTATATCATAGATCACGTCAAATGGCTTTTTTCGTGCAAAGGCGGGGCAAAAGGCAACCTCGCTCCCAGGCTCTCTCTCCTCTGCCTCCCTTTGTCGTTGGGAGAAAGACCCTGGTTGCGGCTGGTCACGTGACCACCTGTGACACAAACTTTTTCACCAGGGTGGAGTCAACAAATAATTTTTGTCGATATCAACTGAAGCGAAAGAAAGGCGATCACTGGTCGCTATATTAAACTACACACTGGCAAATACCTTGGAAATTCTTCAGTCCTATTCTAAGCTTCATACAGGACAAACGAAATAAATTTGTATGTATTCAGCGTATTGAATTACCACTCTTTATTTCAATTCCAGCCGGTCGAATTAAGCGTAAACCCATTTCTTAGCATGTTGCCTGACTGTTCGCTATATAAAGCGATGTTTTATTTACTATTTTACAAAACATAATTCTTGACTATGTCAAGGAATCGTGTTTAAACATCTGCCTAAATATAAACTTACATAAACCTGATGCAGATGAAATATAAGCGCGGGCTTAAGTCAACAAAACTGCAAATCATTTTACATTGCGTTAAACCAAATGCAAGTCAGCTCGGCTAATCGGCCATGTGACAGAAGTACTTTTTAAATTCAAATTACCGCACAAAGAAGAAAATAAATTACCTCCGAACGCAAAGATTCAAGAGACTGATCCACTGGTCGGTCTCACTTCGATTCGGTACGTGACGTTTTACAAGTGATAACCGTCGGAAATTGTGAGCTCCATTCGGCTGCCGAATTGCTTTGTGAACGAAAGTCTTCTATATTTTGGAGACGGCAGAAATAATGTAGCCTTCTTCATCGGCAAAATCCGACTTCGAACCCGATAGAGCGGGTAGCTTTTTTAGCGACTGCTCGAGGTTTTGAAACCCACAAAGTTTGCCACAACAACAATCAAAGTACTCTGCCACCCCTCCCACCCAGCAGATTTTTTTACCACCCAGATTCTGGGTGGTCACGTGACCAGCCGCAACCAGGGTCTTTCTCCCAACGACAAAGGGAGGCAGAGGAGAGAGAGCCTGGGTACGAGGTTGGGCAAAAGGCCGGCTTTCGCGTTATGTTGAAATATTTAGCCGGAAACAAAAAAGGCTTTTCGTTATTATATAAAACAAATAGATTCCATGTTGCCGTGCGTCTGATTCAGTAATAGATCACAGAAGACGACACATCAGTGACACACTCGGCTATCGCCTCCTGTGCCACTTTTTTGTTCTTACCACATTTTGACGTCATCTGTGATCTATTACTGAACAGACGCACGGCAACATGGAATCTATTTGTTAAATAATTTATCATATCCCATGCTCCACAAAACACGGTTAGCGTACGCGTAATTTTTGGGGTGTTTTTATTTTAGTTATCTTCATTTCGGGGGCGTTTTTCATAAGACAAGTGTTCCATGATGACGATCAAGCCAACTTCTATCATCTCATACCCCATACCCAAATACTCATGACGTCACCCTCTGTGGTATGGTTGGTGATCTTTGGGCAATGTGTAGATTTGGTAACCACTAAAAATTTTAACTCATTTTGGCTTTTTATTACAGTGCAAATCTTCAAAATTTCTAAATTGTTTAATAAAATAGTTACAAAACTTCAAGTTCTACATCATTTTTACAACAGTTTCATTGCCACTTACATGATACACCATGTAATACACATCGCCAGACATGAGTGCCAACGACATTTAAGTTTATGTACTATGTACTATTAAATAATATTATATGTGCAGTCAGTGGTGCAGAGATAATATTTATCCAGGTAGTAATTAAAAAATGGAATAAAAAATATAAGAATCTTTGCTGACAATTATTTGGTCTATTTGCCTCATTAACAGACATTCTTCTAATCAGTCTCTGATGATAATACAAAATAAACAACTCAAAATAGTTAAAGAGCATGGCATGATAAACTGATTACTGTCACAAGACATTTGAGCTCAGCTAGTGTTCCAAACAATTTTGGTGTGGCGCAGGTTTAAGAACTCAAGTTGTCATAAAGATTTATGCATCCATGGGCTCAATTGCACTTTGCCACGCAGAAAGTTTCTCTTTGCATTTCTTCTTCAGTATTATACTCAAAGTATAAAATTTCTTCCAATGTTCAAGCCAATCTGCAGCTGGATGTCTCAGCCTCTCTAGCTACTGTTTGTGATAGAGGGGCAGCTGGAACACAGGTTTATATCTAGCATGACATCTTCCTTATGCAAAGTTGTCTGCTGATTAGGCAAAATATAACAAAGATATCAGATTCCCCCTCATACAGCATTTAAAAACAATCAAAACGTAGGAAAGTTACATTTGACTAAAACTGGGAAGTTCTCTTATTCTCATATTTCTGGATTTTCAATTCTGGATTGAGAAAAAAAAATTACTTGTCTCTCAATACTAAATACCTTTCAGTTAAAGTAGCAGATTTGACTCCCTCATTTGACTTACTTAACTACCAGGTGTTCAAGAGACTCAAAGCTACCTGTAGCTAGTTAATTTTACCTTACCACCTATCCTACAATTTCTCAAACATTTAAACTACTAATAATAGCTAATTTTGCCCTGTTCTTTGAATTTCTAGTTTTCTTTACATGAAAATAGAGAGAATAAACTGTTGCAATATTATTGAAGAGAAAGTCACACACTCTACAGCCTGAAGGGTATATTGTATCCTACAAGAAGACCATAGGGCTAACATTTTGTTTTACATTATGATGAGGTACGTTTGCTGCTGATTTGACATCTGCAGATCATGTTTTGTATTTAGTATCGAGTTGAGAATAAACAACACTGTGCATCTGCAGCAGATGGAAATTTAAGGTAATGATATTGTTTATGTGCATAATGTACGCATCCTATTCAGATTTCAAGTTATTTAATTACACTCTATTGGGATTTTGTTCATCGGGTTCAACAGCCAAATTGTCAATGCTCTTAGAGCGTGGACCTCGAGGAGGGGGTTGCTTGGGTGGATCACTTGGCTTGTTGGCTGAAATAACAGGATTCTCATCAGCTAGGCATGGTTTCCATGTCTCTCCTGAAATAGCAGCTCGCAGATAAATCAAACTTGTGAACACCAGACTTGCTCCTCCAAGTATTGTGGATAAAAAGAAGAAAGACGGAACAGCTGCACTGCAAGATTCAAGATAGTATTACATTGTGAAGATACTGCAAGAGATGAGCTCAGTGGGTATGGTTTTATTTGAACTTAACCCTTGTGCGAACAAAAGGAACCACAGCGAGTTTTAAGATTTTGAAAAGAGGATGCTGAAACTTTCAATCACTGTTCATCTATCCCTCCCCAAACGTTTGATGTGTCAACTGTTTCTCTGCATCAATTGACATTTATTGCCATGGCAGCCAAATTTTGACATGCAAGTCTAGCCAAATTTTGTGCTTTTGTCTGTCTTCTTTTCTGTAGCAGCCTTGCAAAATTTGATTAATACTGCATTATCATTCTGGATTCATTTTCCTGACCATCAATTCACATTTTTCTGACCTCCTGAGAAAATAACTAAATTCAAGATGGCAGATCTGAGATCTGAAGGCACACTTAATGTTATATTGCCAAGAAAATGTATTTCATCTTGTAAAGTAAGTGGAGGACTATTATTACTATATTATTATTATTAGACACAAAATCCAAGGCAGGGGATCCATCCACCACCTACTCCCCTTGTATCAAAGTCAGTGGTATCAGTTTGCATGTATGTAGTGGAATCCTGACTTCTAGAACCAGAAGTCGTTTCCTCCTCTCAGTCAAATTCCTTGAGACAACTGATTTTTCAAACAAATTTTTGTTTCCCCTGGAGGTTCAAAAAATCGGGATTCCACTGTATGTCCAGCATAAGATCAAACTTCAGTTGAGTTTGAAATGGCCTCCAGGTACAATGCATAGATATGCTTAGCGCACTGATAAATGTATCTCAATTCAATATAATGTGCATTTTGTAACTTACAGAATGTAAAAGACAAATCGAAACCAGTAGTTTCTTCCAAGGACTCCAAAGAGCTTGACAAACTGCGTAAAAGGTTTCTGATTCCTAAAAGTACACAATATTACCTGTTAATCTAGTTTTAGTAAAGAATGCTATTAGCGCCAACTCACCTTTAGTACTTACAATAGCACAGTACCATTACAGAATATCATCTCATCTCAATTTCCTTAAACATGGCTTACAGAAAAAAGATTCCAGAATGGGGGGTGGGGAGGTGGGGGGGGGGGGGGTTAAAGACATTTGGGTATAATAGTGACAGGGAGGAGCTAATGAGGCCAAATTAAAGAGGCCTTTAAAGAACTGTCTGGCTAATTCCAGACCAAAAAAGTCCAATAAGCCAGAACTTAACTGAAAAAGACCTTTTGTTCTCATGATACATGTAAAAACATAAATAACAGTCAAAAAAACATCAAGAGAGTTCCAGAGAGGTTTTGCATCTAGCTTTGTTTATAAAATTATTTGTCATGTCATCTGTTTGTCAGAACGTGACCTCTTATGAATAAACCACAGAAACAGGAAGTCTCTATCAGTTTGCACATACTTTACATCTCTCTGAGACATCTGTTAATGAAACTAATGCAATCATTGTTTGCGACAAAAATGACAGAACCCCTCAAAAAGTCCTTACCATTTTCTTTCACTCTTAAAAAAAATCAACATAAAATTTCGAAAGCAACAAAAGTCCTTAACCCATTGACCCCCGGCGCTTTTTGCCAAGAACACGTTTTCTGGACATTTTGGTGTTTTTCAGGCTGGAGATTGGCCAAATTAGCTTTGATCTAGTCAAAAACACATGTACGGCATGACAGCTTGTTCTTCTTACCCCCAGCATCACGATTTGCAACATTTTCGCTCGGGCATGCGCAGAAATCAAAATTTTGAGATTGGTTTTTGGCCGAGAAAGTGACCTACATCTTTAGACTTTTCATTTTTTTAATGTTTTTTTTCGCCCTTCCTTTTTCTACTTTACTTTTCTTTTGGCTGCAGTGATTGACCTTCTACTGGGCTTGCTTGCTGTTAAAAAAAAACTTTCAAGAAAGCGTCATCGAGACGGGCAATTTTTACCCTGGAGTAGCACATGTAGTGGCAGGAAGTTCTGCACTGAGTTTTTCACTAACTTTTTGAGCATTTTTGTGCATATCTCAGGCGCCGTTAGACCAATCACTCTGATGTGGGTATCATTGCAAAGATCTTCTCCTCCTGCAGAAGTTAAGTATAGATAATGCCAAGTTTGGTCAAAAGTGATGACGTCAGAAGTGGAAGAAAGGCCAAGGCTTGTCAAGGTCGGTTACGGCCGGCACAGGGGTCAATGGGTTAAATCTGAATTCCAAACCTCCAAAGGGTCTTCCATAACTTTATTACACCTGACCTTGCCCTTAGAATTTCAAAAAGACCTTACTTGAGTTGACTGTGGATATGATACTCCCCAGAGCTACACATAAAAAGCCAACAATTTTTGAGGCTTTTTTCATTATTTCACACTTATATCGACCCATGGTTTCTCTGTCAAGCAAGAGCTCTCTTTCCATTTTGGACAAAAAGAGAACATGTTTCTTATACAATTAATGTGACAATAAGGTCAAACTGTGGATAATTCTGAGATCAAGGTAAAGTAAAGTGAAGTCTGCATAGAAGCCAGTGGCCCATCAGGACAGAACTTATCCCAGTTTCTGTAGCATGAAGCGACTACATGTAGGAGTATTTCTTCTCCACCCTGGATGGTATGCTAGTCCATCACATGGTTACCCCCAGCATTAAGTTTGCTGGTACCCATTTATATATGTTGTAGGTCAAAATGAAATTCAGGTTAAAATGATTTTAACCTAGTTTGATTCTCAATTTCCTTTGTCTTCTGACCCCAATTATTCATGATCCATGAATAATTGGGGTTGAGCGACAAAGGCATTTCATTTTAACCTGAATTTTATTTTGACCTACAACATAAACCTGGGTGGAGAGAGGCACTGTGGGAGTAAAGTGTCTTGCCCAAGAACACAATGCAGTGTCCTCAGCCAGGGTTTGAACCCGGACCGCTCCATCCCGAGACGAGTGCACTAACCATGAGGCCACCGTGCATCCCGCCTCCCAAACTCGAGCTCAAGCTGACAACTAAATAATACCATTACTTAACTACTATCTACAACCTAGAACAAGAACAACAAAATCATGATAACCTGCATGGCTATGTAATTACAATTCATGCAAGTGATCGCTTAATAGTAGTGCTGATTCACAATGACGTAATTTGCTATCTCTATGGTCCACCTTACCATCTCTCTAATGTCTTTTTTCCTTTCTCTCTCTTTCCTCTTGGATATTCAATTAACAAAACAAGGAATCCTAAAACTCTGAATGTCAGTCAAGGAAGCCTAACATCTTCTACAGAGCTCGCTTTACATAAAAATCACTATGAAGTGAAAACATTAAAACAACTCAAGCCAATATAATTTATTTCTTAACTACACACACAGTGCAAAACAATGAAAATGTTATACAGTGTTTGCAAATAAACAAACACATTACTAGTGTCACATTGTAATATTTTCTGCTTCAAACTTATTGCAAGTAACATTTTTAATTAAATTTTCTCTTTTGATTTTATAGATTACTTTTTCAGCTTTACAACTTCTGCTAATGTACGTTCATCAAATTCATAAATTATTAACCTCTAATCAAAAATCTCGTTAAAACAACTAATGATATAAATTATTATTACACAACTACATTAGTTCAGAGGACCAATAACTAAAATCAACCAATCAAATTGCTCTATTACCAGTCCAATATGTTCTTAGTATTGAAACAGGCACTGTCCCTAATGATCCCACCTGAGCAATCTTGAAGATTTTTTGGTTGTTACAAAGCTTACATCTCTGGAAGAACTTGTGATATGTGATTGTGGCATTTTTTCTAAACATTTTCAGTAATGTAATAAATCTCTTATTAACCAAGCGTGCTCACGACCATGCATACTGGGAAAATATTGGCCCAAAGTCGTTTTTTGTACAGACTTCGCTGCACAGTCCACACACTGTCCCAAGACCTTGGGGTGATATTCTCTCAGTATGGTTAATAAGATATATATAAAGATATATATAAATTATTAGTTTAATCCCAGGCTGATGAAAAGATACTGAGAAAAGCAAAACTAAACTTAAATTTATATGACATAAGGCGAATTCGAGGTTAAATACGTAAATTGGACAAAACAGTTACCGGATTTGCGTCAGAATGCAAATAGGCATTCCTTCAAAAATATTGCCTCAATCTCTAAATTATAAAGACGGGCTTTAAAAAGATACAAAGTGTAGAGAGCAAAATGCCATTTTTTAAACTGTGCAGCGGTTCCAAGAATTCCTCCCAATAATAACACTGAAAAGTAAATAAAGCATTCAGTATAAGCCTCCACTTTTTCGATCAAAACATGCACAGATCACAGCATAAAAGTGTATGGAAGTTCAGTCAGGCGAGAAACCTGCACGCAATCAACAACAGGGTTGTTTCAATAGAATTGTTGATATTGAATCAAAGCATTGAGCTATTTTGCTGCATACCGCAATGACTTGACTTAAAATGGAAAACAACTTCAAAATGAAATCACTTTGATAAGCAATGAAGTCTGTGATAATGTCTGTCAACTCAAATTTGTTTCGTTATGTAATGAATTTTCATTACCTGAAGGGCTTTAGCTAAAAGATGCAAGTTTTAGATAAGATCGTTAACTACTCACCAACACTTGTGATAACTCCTTGCTCGTTCGCCCACATCGCCCATTCTGTATGACCCATGTCGATGGTGTTCCTTCAATGCAAATTAACTCGCGATTATCCTGACAATGCTCACGAATTCCTTAACACATCAAGCACTTGTGAGTTCAAGATGCTGGATGTAAAACGTAGAAAGCATTCAACTTCACTCAGTTCTGTAGCAGCCTCAAATCTGATGACTCTTTTTCCTGTCAAATGCTGTGTTGGAACTTTTCCGTCTTCATGGAACCATGACGTCTGCGAAGACATCAATCATCACCTGAATCAATCATCGGTAGCCCCTCAGAAAGTCCAGCCCCCTCCCCGTGGGCACCATTGTCTCATTGTCCAAATAAGGTCAGATGATGGAATGTGAAATTGGTGTTTATATCAACAACGAAAACAACACTACTGAAATTCTGCCTGATTTGATCTAGCAGTTTGAGAAAATGAAAGCCAATGTCAATTTTTAACATAAAAGAAAAATACTCCCGGTGCCAGGTGCCATGCCCGGTGCCATGTACGTGTCACGAGATCAATAAACAAATGTCACGCATGACAGTCGTCACGCATCGTCATGCATTTGATTCTGAGCCCGCAATGCGGCATTATTGTCATGCGCACTACACTGTAAACACCACATGTGCATTTTCGCGCCAAAATCAGTTCACACTTCACACAAAAACGAGCAACAACGACCTGGTGAGAATGGCATCAATGGCGGCGATGGAACAGGCAACTTTAGGTCAATATTTTACCACAAGAAGAAAAGGTCTCGAAGGAGTCCATCCAGCAAAGCGAAGAAAAGTAGATGTGACTGAGATTGAAAGCGACGTTACCGTCAGGCGCAGTCAACGATCGAAGAGGCAAGTAGCGTCTTCTCCGACAAAGATTTCACGGTCTCGTAAAGGTGCTAAAAGTAATGCGAAGGGATCCTTGAACGAAGACAGCGTCCAGTCTTCATGTAAAAGTTCTAAAGTTGTCAGCGAAACCACATCTCTGTTTGACGACCACGCTTTTGCAGAAGCTTTGATCGGGAAATTGACCGACGCGCAAAGAAAGCGCAAGATGGCGTCCTCTGCTCAAATGGAAGAAGCAGTCCCCAGGGACAAAAGTGATGTAAAGATTTCACAAGCTCAAGGGAAGAAGGACGAGATCATGGAATCCAAGCCTAGTCGGCGACGAACAGCGAGATCTTCAAAATCAGCAAAGCAAGCGGAAAAAAGTGAGAATTCGAAGATTCTCCAAGCTGCTGAGCAAGTTATTTCACGGACCGTTCAAACACCTCAGGAAGCTGATATCCCAGTGGAGAAAGAAACAGCGTCTTCCCCCTGCAAAACACCTCCGGTCGTACGAAGAATCGGTGGTGGTGGTGTCAAAGCGAACCCGTGGATAGCCGAACAGGCCAAAATAGTTCTGAGCCGAGGGAGAGCAGCTGTAAATTTAAGCCAGAAAAGTAGAAATAAAGAAGAGAAGCAGATCACTGCGTCAAAGGATAGTTCTTCAGGTGAAATTAAATATACAATGTAGTAAAAGTGTATTATCGTTTGTCTCAAGAGGTTCCCCAGTAACTGACAATTATAATTATAAATGATGAGCAAACCAATGCGAGATTGCAAGGGGTAGCAGGGTATACGTAGAGATGGATAATCTTACTGGACCTTGAACAAAGTTTCAGTACTGCTAGGTGACTCTTTTCTCCCCCTTTTGGCTAGATTGCAGAATACCCGGCCCACTTATTTGCATCTCATTGAATAAGAATAGCAACTATTGTTATATACCTCGTTCTTCAAAGCACACCGACACCTGTAAATGGCTGGGCCGGGTATTCTGCAATCGCTCCACTCTTTTCGCCATCAGGAGTTTAGCATTTGAAAAAGAAAATCTCAGTCTCAAATGCCCCACGTATGCCTGCTCTCTTTCACTGCAACTTAACATTGGTATTGTGTGGATGAAACTATGTTGCTTGTCGCTCACCAGTGCGGCAGTGTAGAAAGTCCAGGTACCATACTGTGAACTGAAATGTGTGGTTCCAGAAAATATCCATACCCCCCACGGAGGGTTTATTCAGTTTGAGCCCCTACCCCCCCCCCCCGGATTTTCTGTTCCAGAGGGCTTCACGTTATTCCCCCCACCCCCTGGAATTTCCAAGATTTTTCCACTTGGTCCCCCAACCCCCAGGAAATTCCAAATCGACAAATAAAGAGACTTCATTACTTTATTTTGACCTGCTCAGAGCCGAAATGAAATTTAGTTGCGGCCGATTATAGTTACACTTCAGATGACGACGTAAAGCAGCATATTTTTCACGTAAGCGATTTGGCCACACCACACTTGCTGTTTCACGGAACATTATTTAAGGAGATATTCACTAGGTAAGGAACAAAATTGCTGGATGAGGCTGTGAGATTTACTTTTCCTAACAACGACCGTGGAAAATTCTAGACGTATGAATAGATGCGCTTATCTCGCTTTCTCTCTTTTGAAATGTTCAAACTATAAACAACTGAGCTTATTAACACTCTAGAGTAGCTCACCTTTCGTTTGCTCAAATTGAAAGAAGTTTCCACTCAAAAAA
>OZ026606.1:22235072-22275072 GCA_964020085.1 Micromussa lordhowensis
TGTCAATAAGATCATGCGCTGGCACCCCAAGTTTCGTCTTGATGACGTGCCAGTTGTAGATGATGCTGATCTGCCTCAACCTCCTGTGGTGAAGACCTACAGTAGTGCTCACGATGTGCTGGAAAAAGCACGAGATATGGTGGCACCAAGGGTGTGTAGTTTTTTGACCAATTGTGGGGTCAAGCTTGCTTAATATTGGCCACACTATATTTTGTACATTTATAGACTGAGCTGCAGTTGGGGCCTGTATGCGGAACAATGTTGAGGTCATTTTTCAGCAATCCTGACCGAACGAGCTTGGTCAATAAAGGATTCATTGTATGACATAGAGAACACCAATTTCTTACAAGAAACAGCAGTAAATATAGCATAGCTAACATAGCTCCATTGTGCCTGCTTGGGTGGGCGAGTACAGTGCATGATTCAATTCTTTGGGGTTGCTGACAGAGCTTCCATATAATAACAAGAGATCTAAGTTCAAAGATTTGTCATTTTCACTTTTGAAATTAAAACTGAAAGTTGATTTTTTGTTTGTGACAGATTGAGAAAGCACTAAGAACAGTTGCTTTAAAGGAGCAAGAAGACAAAGAGCAAAGAGTGATTAACAAGAACAGCGACCTTGTAGAAAAGAAAGTCATGTCAAAGCTGATAGAAAAGACTGAAAATAAGAACAGCCAGAAGCATAAATCAGCCTTGAAGGGAATCTCTCAAGATCTGCTGAACAAGGTACTTGTATTTGCATTGTGACCTTGCCTCTCTAGGTTATAAACATAATTAAATTGCTGGAGTGGGAGGCACGGTGGGATCATAGTTAGTGTGCTTTTCTCTGGATCGTGTGGTCTGGGTTTGAGCCCTGGCCGGTGACATTGCATTGTGTTCTTGGGCAAGAAACTTAACTCTCACAGTGCCTCTCTCCACCCAGGTGTATAAATGGAATTAGTGGTAAATGTCTTAAATCTTGCCTGTACATGTAAGGCAAGTGCTGTGAAAGTTTTTCTTTGCATTTATTTCACACTGCTTTGAAAACACAATTTCAGAGCAAACATGAAAATTAAATATCATTAAAACAACTAATTCTACATTGCGTAGTCTTTAATAGAATGATACGCCAATGTTATTGATGCATAGCTTTGTTGACTGTTCTTTAGATTCGTCAGAAAGAAGCAAAGAAAATAGAAGAAAACATGATGAGAGATCCATTAGTCGACAAGAAGCTTGCCATGAAGGAACGTCTCCCTGACTTGTGCAGAATACTCAAAGCGTATCCTACATGTATACTTGATGGTTATTCAGGACTCAATGTCAAGATTTTGCGGAAACAAAATGAATGAACTGTTTCCCTTGATTTTGGTCATAGAGCATAATGTTCTAGAAAAAGTTCACTTGCGGGTTAACAAGGACTCAGGGGGTACTCCCGTATAAAAGGGATGAGGAAAAACTTCTAAGGGGTACCAAGATCCTGCTTTGTGTGCGTGGCTTAAAACAACACATTATCTCTCCAGTCAAATTTGTTTTTGGCTCAAGACCATAAAAGGTACAGCAAAAGTTCTGGCTGGGGACCTGTTGAGGCTGAACACATTAAGAGGTTCTAAAACTCCTTTTTAACCCCTAAAAGGTAAGACGAGCAACCTCACCCCCTTGGGGCAACAGTTGTAATTGGGTGTACATGTAAGTTCTCCCTAGTTGAAAATAAGTGATAGTGTACATGTATGCATCCTTAACTTTGCATAGCTACTTTTCTGCTGAGCGCAAAGCAGCTATTCCTCTGGATGATGCAACAGTAAAACTCTCAGAAAGCTACAAGACTTCCCTATCTTCAGGTATAATTTTACTTTAGAGTTTAATTCTGTTTAAGACAGGGGACTGGTTTCTCAAACCTCCCAGTAACTCAAACCAAACATTCCCTTTGGATATATTTCTTTCTAACTTTAATTTCCAATATAGTAAGCCAATTTTCGTTTTTTTTTTTCCTTGGAGGTTTGAGAAATAACTGTACTATGATACCATTGGTCTCGCTCCTCAGCAGAGGGTCAAACATTCATTATTATAATTCTGCTGTGCGAAGTGATTGCAGGCGGAAACCACTGCCAGATGTATGTCGATTTCTCATTCATTCTTGTCATTTTCTCATACATCGATAGATTTGGCTTTGGCTAAATTTGACAGCTTGAAACTCACAGAAAGTCATTGTTAATTATGTCACTACAGTTTCCATTAGTTTTTTGAGATCTAATTTCATATTTTCTAAGAAAAGAAGCTAAAGTGTTTTACTTCGAAGGCCCCCCTGATAGGTAGTCTTGCATGTTTCGGATCAGCTTGACCGTCCTCTTCAAGAGCTGTCTCTTCATGTGAGAGTGCTACTATGATCAAATTTTTACCCCTTGAGTTTTTTAGGTTAATCACATAGAATTCTACGCCGTTTACCGTTTACAATTATCTGCATTGGTTCAGGAGATATTAAGTTTGAAAAATGGGTAAAATATGCAAATGAGATTACTGATGTTGTCATACACCCAACCAAATATTACATGAAGTATATAAATAGCGCTATCTCGGTCAATTTGCAGCAGAAACCATTGAAATTTGGTAGGCTAATAGTTCTAAATGCAACACATCTACAGCTATAACAATTTCTGTTCCCATGGAAACCAACTCTTTTCCAGTCCCCTCTGACCAGATATCGGTATCTTTAGTGATTTTAAGCTTGGAAAACATTAAACAAGGCTATGAACTCAACCTAATGTGTTTATATGCTTGCTGGATTATGCACATGAGGCACCATTGGCAATTATCAATATAGAACCCTAAAAGTGGCCAGAAAAGCCTTAAATATTGTGGAGGTCTGGAACATAGTGTGTTGCCATGGTAACAAAAATTGTTAAGCTCATATTGCGGAGCACCTCTAGTAGAATCTTACTGTAAAAATTCAAACATTTATTATACCTTGTTTATCATATTTGATCAAAATGCGGTTGGGTGTATGATGTCATATTTGAATATTTGAAAAACTTGAATATCTCTGGAACGAAAAGAGATATTTAAAAACAGTAAACAGCATTTTTACTCTTGTACAGACTACTTGTTTTTGTCTTAAAATGGCTCAGATTTGAAGGATGCGATTTTTGTCATAGTGGCACTTTAAATCTGAATTTAAATAAAACAAACTTGCAATCTATATATCATATATTTCTTTTTCCTATGATTTGCAGTTGTTGAGTTGTCGAGTCGTTTCGAGCTTCTGTAAAAACCCTGTCACTTAAACAAAGTAAACAAAAAGATAATCTTAATCATCATTTGGTTCTCACCGCTGAAATATTGTTATATACATCTACAAAGGGATTTACCCATCACCGCAGACATAAGCTAAGATTAAGACTTAATTCGCCAAGCAGACAAATGTTAAAAAACTTCCTTGTTCTTGTCTCTTTTAAGACAGAACTGCAACAATGATGTTCAGAGTTTCAGCAGCCATGAGTTTCCTGAACATATTTTTCCCTCACTTCATTTCACCACCATATACACAATCTCGAGGTTGTTGAATTCGATAGCTATGTAGAAAATTGCCGGTAACCCTGTGCCTGCACTTACACGTACGTTACTCAGCGGATCCTCCCCACCCAAAAAAACCTTTAGAGCCTCTGCAGAGGAGAGAGACCATTGGTAGAAGACATGTATGTCTTGTTGTTTGTGAGTATCGTACAAGTACCTGTGAACACCTTCATTTGCAGGCTACATAATTCTCTGCAACAGTGCTATGTGAAAGGTTGGTGGATACAATGTTGAAACTAGGCAAAAGATCTAGGTTTATTAAGTTGAAACAGCCCTTTGCACAGTAATTGTTTTTATTTGAATCATAATATAATCCAACATGAGTTTATAAAATGTTCTCCCATCCATGATGAATTTCATTATAATGCAAACAACAGAAACAAATAAAAATATTGTGAAGAGGGCTATTGGGTCACTTGGCTACCCTGCCAAAAGTTATGCTGGTTTCCATAGAGACACTGTTGAACAAGGCTTCGCAATGTAGAGTCCACCATGCCAACTATTAAGGCAATGAATCTCTCACTGGTAATAGTAATTCACTGATTAAAGATCCTTTTTTTCACTGTAGTACAAGTGGAAGAACACATCCGATTCATGTCACAGCTAGTTCCAGAGTGGATCTCAGTTGTAACAGTAAGGAAATGTGCATACATCAAGATCAACAAGACTGCTGATGTGAACAATGTCATAAACAAACTTATGACAAAGGAATTTCTCTAACGAAGTAGAAATTGATTGTTTCTAGTTCTTCTACAAATTGGTGAAGGTCTGGTGACTTTGAAGATCTGTGAATTGTTCAGTGAGCCTGCACTGTTGAGGTTGTAGTGGAACGTTTTTACCACCCTTTGGAAGTCAAGAAAGCATTGTTGCACTTGCATGGAGTTCATACCCATGGTCCACGGGATCAGTTATTATTGTTCTACTTACTTGTGCATTGCACTATTCAAGAAATTTGAGGAGGATGTAGTATCAGTGATTGTATCTAGGTAGACCTGGATTTGTCCTTGGTTTTAACTGACAACAGCTGTCCAATCTAACCCAAAAACCTCCCTGGAATGGTGAAAAGGAAAAATTACTTCTAACATGCAATATCGAAGGGAGAACTTTCAATGCCCTCTCGCTTATCATTGTTGGCTTTTATTGCAGAATTATATCGTTTTGTGTAAGGTATACAGCAGATTTAGTTCTGGGCATTCCCAAAATGAATTTTTTATAGACTTTTTACGTTTACTTAATCAATCAGTTTTGAGTTCTCATGTTCACATACTGTGTACTGATCAAACTGTCTATGTTAGTATGTTTTTATCACAAGCAATTCATCCTTTAACAGTACTTAGTACTCCGTGCTGTATTTTCATCATTAAAGGCAACATTTTGTTGCATGGCAGAGTTTGCTCAATTGTCACTTTGTCTGTATATAATAATTTATTAAATAATTTGTTTATTTTGCCAGCTTACCAAACTGCAGTATGAATCAACATGTTGTTCCACCAGATTTTTAAAAATAGGCCCTTTGCCTCTAGGGTCATGTGCCGGATTTTTAGCTCTTTACATTGTGGGCTATAATTTAAAGGATGGCAGAAATGGCAAGAGCATAATTTATTATTGAAAATAGAAAAGCATTAAGAGTATTTTTATATGACAGTTTCAATTTTCGGAAAATTTTTAAGGATCTCTATGGAAAATGTTGCCAGAGAGCAATGTCTTGCTCTCCAGCAACTTTTTTCCATACAATCTTCTTACTTTTTTAACCGTCAGGGATCTCAGACTTGGTCATTTTGATTTTTTGACATGCTTTTTCCATTTCTGGCATTCTTAAAATAATAGCCCACGCTGTAAAGGGCCTATCGATGCATTTTGTTCTGGCCTTGCTACTGGACAACAGCCTAGACCATGTGCCTACAAAATAATGGCTGACTTGAGCATATTACTGTCCAACAGTGATTTTACTGGAAATAACATTTTGCTAAATATGTTTTCACATAGATTTGTCCAATTTTTGAAAAGTGGCTTGTTTTCCAGAGTTGTTGGAGAATGGTTTGACGTGTCAACTTGACTAAAAAACAGCAACGATACAATGAAAGCAATAGACAGAACTTTTCCTTAATAAATCTAATAACTGAAAGAAAAGGGACTGGATGAATACTAGACTCTGAAAACAGAAGTAAAGTTTGAAATATCTAACGTTGTCATAGGGGTACCCAGATGCAAAATGTTTTACCTATTGGCTAACAGTGCAATAAATTTCAAATTATTTATTTTTTCATAGTATTTCTTGGGCAAAACAGATGCTGGCAGACTCCTCTTATTGCCCACCCTTTCCTTTCCTCTCCTTTTCCACTTGTTGCCTGCCCGCTTTTTCGACCATCCACCTCCAACTACTCTGCAAATTCTAGTTTTGTTTCGAAACCTTCCTTTAAGGACGTTCGCGCCCAAAAACTTCCCACGCACAGATTTTTTTAAAACTTTGACTGACGGTAGAAAATGATAAGATTAGATAAAAAACGTAAAAAAAATCGGGGGTCACCGAACTCGTTTTCAAGATAAAGCGTAGCTCAGACCATAGCATTTCTACGATTCTCAGTCATTCGAGGCGATTCTGGCCGGATTCATTACTATCGGCATATATTTAAGTTGAAGAATCATCTCTAAGCTATGAGTGTTTAACACGGCTTATATAGGCCTAATTGATAGATCTTTGCTACATATGTCATTAAATCTGCTAGAATTAGCCTTAAAAAAGACAATTTCTAAGTCACGCACACCTGTCTCCATGTACCAATTCGACCCTTTTTTAATAGTATGTGACAAATAATTACAACTTCCCACACACAGATTTTTTTGTTTTTTTAGTATAATGTAGAGAGTTAAAAAAGGAAGTGATCTGCCGAAAAAAAAGTGGGGGTCACCGAGCTTGCAACAAAAATATTCGCACACCAAGTTAACGCAAAGGTCATCAGCTCTATATTTTGTTAAGTTTTCGACTCGGTGCGCGCGCTTGAAAATGACGTGGCACGCGCGTGACCAATGAATAGCGTGCGCACTAGAGATGCGCAGTAGCAATGGGCGCGAACGTCCTTAAAATTGGAATTTTCAATGACATTCCATGGGGTAGGCATGAATATTTCATGGCATTGCTCAATATTGTGGTAGAAAGAACAAACACCTTTACAAAACTGGTAAATGTGTGCCAGTGGTTTTTACTCTGCCTATTCAAGGGCTACATAAAACCTATTTTTCAGTTGGAAAAACTGGGAATAATAAAATAATATTGAATCATGTACTTGTCCTGGTTATACTTGACAAACTCTAACTTACAATTAAAATACATTCATAATCATTCGCTTGCTCCAGTTAGAACTAGTTAGACACTTGTTCTTTGGAGAGAATTTTCTTTAGTTTTCTGTGAATCCTCTCCATTTTTCCTGGTTTCCATGGTAGCAGTCTTTCTGATGCGCACTCTGATAACACGGATGAGAGTTTGTTTTGAGCATGGATTGGAGCTCTTTGTAACAATCCTGGCTGTCCCCAGTATGACAAGAAAATATCTCGACAAATGACCTTCAATCACAAATCATACAATTATTTAAACATCAGCAACATTTTCATTGTGCACACCAAGAGAATTCGATCTGGCATACCCTTCCAACAAGGGACTGGTGTTATGACTAAGAGAACCCCATTAGATTCAGCTAAAACATACATTCAGATAATGTGATGTTACAATATTATTGTTCTGTTAGCACATAGCTAGTCCCATGCAATCAGTTAGTTGCGTGACAAATTTCACAATTGTAACCTCCCAAATGAATCATCACATGGTCTGAATTGGGTGGCAACAAGGATCTAAACACCTTACCCAGATCTGTGTATTGTCACAGTATCAGTATCTGTTGTTTGTTGCTGAATCAAATTTCAATCGTCCCCTAACATATCCCATGGCATGCACTCCTAGACTGGACTTGAGAGGTTGGGTATCTCACAAGGTCTCAAATAAATAGCATGATAACCTTTGAGAGGACACCAACAAAAAACAAACAAAACATATGATCCACAACAAATACAACAGTTCAATGACCATGACAAATAGAATTACAAGCTTACGAGAGCTGCTACATTCCCGCACTTGAAAGGAGGGGGGGGGGGGGGGGGTTGGGGGGCAAACAACATTCCCATGGTTGAAAACTTGGTCACAGTTTTTCACTATACGGACCTCCCAGTCGGCAAATAACATATTTATTTTCCATAATTAACTTGTCTTACCTGAAGGTTGTTGGTGAGAATATTCCTTGAACATTGATGTTCTGTTACATTACATGCAGACATGCAGTCGAAAAAATCACACTGCTTGTTACTCTCACAAGTTGGTTGGTCAAGGAAATCCCTCATTTGTTTTATGGGGAATACAGAGTCTATATCTATCGCTACGACTCTCGCTTCTTTGGTGATACCAAAATTACCTGGCTGGATATCACAGTGGTGAAGGTTTCCCAACGTTGTATTAGAAAATTCTTGTGAAAGCTCCAAAAAGTCTAAAGCTGCATTTAAGCGTTTTTTCCAAGGCATTGGCTTTTTAAATGGAGAGAGAGAAAATTGTTCTAGGGTGTCCACCCTCTCTACGGCATAAAATTTTCCACAGAAGCCATACACTTTTGGAATGTGTTTCATATCTTGCAGTAGTTGTAACTTGATGAATTCGTCTCTCTGGATTAAGAGCCACAAACTTGACATGTCAGCAAAGGAAAGTTTTCCCAATAAATGTGGCTGCCAAAGAAGTTCCAGAATCTTTTGTTCTGTCATTATATTGTTTAGCTCATAGAAAGACAGTTCATTCTTGACATGATCAGACACTTGAGATAAGAAGAGTTGGTAAATTTGGTCTTGCTCCATTTTTGTCCCATCACCTGATAATATCAGATACAAAATGTCAAAATTACTCAACTCAGTTTAATTCACCAAGCCCTTGAAGTATAAGCTGTGTGGTAACCAGACACCCCAAAGGTATAGGATAAAATAGGCCCTTTGTAGCTGGTGTCACATGACAAAAGTTTTTGCTAAAAAGTTTTTAAAATATTTTTTTAAAAATTCAAACCAACATAAAATCTCTTTCTTATAATGCCAGGGGCTTAAAACTTCGCCATTTTGATATTGTCAACAATCTTTCTCTATTTCTGGCATTCTTTAAGTTATGGCCCATAATTTTATGAAAAGGATCTATTGGGGGACCTTCCATGGGCCGGAGGTAGCTTAATATTAATTTTATTATGCACGACCCCATAAGCTACCCACCATTAATTTAAATTGTGCTTAATTGTGCTTAAATAAAGGTTGTCTGTCTGTCTATAAGGGACATTTTCTAGTAGAGCAACATATTTTACACTCACAGCCCAATAGATCATTTTACCGTTGTCTGCTCAGTGACCTGGCCTTTGAATGGCAGTGAGGCTGGAGGTGACCTTGCTTTGATAAAGACCTCTGCTTTTGTCATGTAAATGCACCTAGTTAGCATAAGAACAACTTGATTTACATGACAAAAGCAGTGAGGTCTGTATCAAAACAAGGTCACCTCCAGCCTCGCTGCCATTCAAAAGCCAGGTCACTGAGTAGACAACTGTAAAATGGTCTATTTGATACAAAAAATTCTTTGGGGAAGTTAAATCTGTTTATAGACCTGATCCAGTGAAGTCATCCAGTGAAATTCAAAGATACTTCTTGTCTGTGGCTCATGAACAAACAATTGCAATAGATTTACTTTCTTTATATGTTAACATAAAGTAAGGACATGACAAAGAAATCATGCAACCCCCCTCCAAACTCCTGAGTTGCAGTGATGCTCTCAAACAACTAGATGGGAATTCCGCAATGTTGAGACCCAATGTTCCAATATTGATTAACAGTTTGTTCCAAAGGACTTATGACTTTCATTTCAAAATTGTTTCAGCATGTTGCTAGCTCCCTTATCAGGGAGGTGCGGTGGCCTCATGGTTAGTTTGCTTGACTCCGGATCGAGCAGTCCAGGCCGTGATCTCTGGCCGTGGACATCATGTTGTGTTCTTGGGCAAGACACTTAACTCTCACGGGGCAGCTCTCTCCACCCAGGTGTATAAATGGGTATCGGCGAATTAAATGCTGGGGGTAACCCTGCAATGGACTAGCATCCCATCCATATTGTGTACCTTATGAAGTAGATTGCTACCTACCATCTAACAGACCATTCAACTCCTCAAAATTATGGGGCTCTCTCTTTGTTTTGAATACAATATTGTTGTCTATCCAGGTGCCTGAAAACACAATCGTAGTGTTCTTGTGTGCTAGACAATCCTGGATAACAAGTCTTTGGCTGACGCACAAGTCATGACAAAGATTTCCTCCAGTGACTCCGCTGATAAAATCATTGCACTTCAGATGAAAGAAATGTAAGGGTATAAATAAATGGAACAATCAGCTTTAATTGATAAGTGTAAATCAGGCTAACCTGCATATTTATAAGCGGTCATAACCTTACAAATAAGTATTTTTCTCGATAACCGCAAGTCAAGCAGCAATTATAATAACTCAGACAATTGGAAGCAGGAAGATTTTATATCAAGTTTAATAGAGCCAAGCCAAGTTAGGGAAGGTTTTGAGATTATGCGAAAATTTTGCGATAATTCGACCAATTTTATCGGATTTATCGGGCTTTGGGTGAAGAGCATTCGAAACAAGCTCCTTTCCAGCCTTGGGAATATTCATTACTTTACTATGAATTCGCCGAAATTCGCTGCTCGAGTAACGGGACAATTTGTGACCTTTTTTTATATTCACAAAGCACTCGAATTTATACCTCGGAAAACAAAACTGTTCAGCTGCCATACAAGCTGTTATAAAATGAGTAACATTCTTGTTCACTTTTCATTAGCTTGGGCGCATCATTTGCAGGTACTTATGCTTTCCAAAATAAACATGACCAGTTTACTTCCGCGTTTCAAATTTATCTTGAAAATTCCTGTTACAAGTCTGCAGTCTTTCTTTCTCGAGTACCCACGACCGTAGCCGGATTAAATTATCACCGAGGCAATATCAGGAAAATCGCTTTCTTTGAAGATTATTTTTGTTTATAAGGAAATAAATAAACGAATTCGAAATTTTTACCGAGGCAGGTGCCTCAGTTCGCCGTTTATGAAACCGTAGCACATCGGGACTGTAAGATCGTACTGTTCGGCAGAATCTAATGATATATATAGTATATATCAAACTTATAAGATTATGCCGAACAGTACGATTTCTTCCTCTTGTGACAAACGGGCTAACACTTAAATACTTACAAGTTCGATCAAGCGTTCGTTAGCTCGAAGCTCTTCACAGCTCCATTGTTTCTCGAACCGAGAGCCTTCTTCGTTAATAAACTTGTAAACTATGATAATAAATACACCTATACAAGTGAAGCACAGTAATTTTCTACAGCTCGGTCGCCCTCGTTTCCACCGGCATCGCATCCCGTCTAGATTTTCCGCTCGTAGCCGCCAACGCGGGTAGTGCTTGATTGCGTGATATCGCGCCCACTGAGATCACGTTATATCGAGTTTATGCGTCACAACAAGTACCGTTACCTCTGTGAAGGTCACGGTCACGTATAACGCATCGATCTCTGAAATTTGACATTTTTTTGGTCCTGCGGACGTCTTTTATCCATTTTATCCTGGTTGGAAGTCGGTTAATTCGTAGAAATACAATGCACAATTGAAATACAAACTTTACATTCACGGCGCTTTCTAAAAACCGGAAATGATGATAAATCTATGCTTACTTCCGGTGGAATCATATCAAAAGTTCGAGGCCATATAATTAAATTTTGCACGTTTGTGTATTTTAAATCAATTTAAGATGCTCAATTCCACGGCTTTTACTTTGTCGAGGACTTAATTAGTCAAAGTTTATTTCTTGTTGCACGTAATCAAAATGAAAGGAAGCTGGCGGAGGTTGACGCCCGTTCAGAGCTGTTGTTTCGGAATGACATTGTCCCCAAATATGGACCAATTAGTCACACGCGAATGCGTACGCGTGCCATGATTGTTGCGGCAGTCCAACAGCCAATCACAGTTGGCGCTATGTTACTTTACGTGCATTCTGTTGACAATTGCTTGTCATGTTCCTTTCTTTGTAGAGCAGAGGTTTGTTTTCAGCCAAGAGAAGCGGAAGTTCGGTCATGAAAGGTATGAAATTTCGAGAAAATCAGACACGCAGTGACTGAGATCATTGAATTTAGGCGGCAAGACTCGAAAGTTTCGAAGAACATCGCTAATTGTGCAGACACTCGACGCAATGCCGCGGGTTGTGCCGGAGCAGAGGCAAAAGTTTGAAAATGACGATTTATTTAGGAAGATGTCACGAGAAACCGAGGTGATTTGACAATTTCAGCGTTACATGACAAAGTTATAAACTCACATGGCCACTATTGAGCACGATGCCATCGATTCGATTCATCTATTTTCAGATCAAATATACAGGCTACAGAGACAGATCGCATGAAGAGCGCATAGTCAGATTTCAGACAGAAGCTCGCGATGGCCAAGCGACAGTGGTGAGTTGGTCACAACTACTCTTGGTGAAGTTACAGAAAAGTTTGTAAAGATTATCCCACACGTATTGCTCGAGAGAGTTCTTGTTTTTTGTGTTGTTAAATCGTTGCCCTGAATTATTCTTTTTAACAATGCAGGCTTTCGTGTCATCTGGGACGAACTTCACTCTACAATTCCCAAAAGGAGAGGATGGAACCGTTCCGAAGGACTATCTTGACTTCGATCGGGAACCAGGGAAGGTAAACGAAGGGTTACGATAATTTTTGATTTCAATTCGGGGGAGGAATAGGTAAAAACGCGCCAATAAATTTTACCATATAATCTCGTTTTTAAAACTTATCGTCATTAATTTGCCGGCGTGTTTTGGAATCTGAGTATTTTTCTCGATTTTCCTTGTAGCTCGATTTTGCGTCAATTTAATAGCAAAGCTGGAAATAAGCCAGATTTAACGTTTCTCTATCTCGTGTGGGCAGATACACGAGCGCAGGAAAATTACGCCTTTATCGAAAATAAATTGTGGTATGTGTCGGTGGGCGACTGACTTGATTTCTTTTTGAAAGTTTATTTGTGTATAAACATCTGGCCATTAAAGCTACTTGCAGCAGGTTGCGGCTTAATTATGCATGTGGAAAAGCTCCGCTTTCACCTACAATCTTGGCAAATGCGCTTTCGGTGTGGAGCAGTTCCGTCCACAGAGGAAGGTACTCGTTGAGAAAATCGAACAGAATGCAAGTGAAAGGTTTGCCGAAGTGCTGTCGGTGGGAACTGACGTTGGCGCAACCTCTCATAATTGCACGTGCTGACAAATTAATTATTTACAACTTGTAACATTTCAGCATTTGAATGGCTTTCTCATTCGAAATGACTTGTTTTGATCGACCATTCTCGCGGGTTTTTTCGCGCAAAAAACCTCTATTCACTAAGATTACTATACAGTGGAAGAATTAGCTCAATCCGAGGCAATTAATTGCATGATTGCGTGAATAGACGATAAACAACAAGCATCACAACACAAGCCAAAGCCCAGCACTGTAACGGGAGTACACGTCCATCTTTCAAGTGTTCGATCTCTATTTTTGTTTGTTTTTTGTTTTTTCATTTTCAAAACGCTTAAAATTTTCGTGCCGTAGAAAACACTGGTAATTCGTGATATCCCTGAGGCTTTTCCTTTTCTGTCTGTGTAACTCGATCTAAAAATAACAGCTTATGATAGTAAATAATCTTGTAAGTATCGTACAAATCTATTGCAGGCACTTGTTTCCACATACTAAATGGGAAGTTTGTCAGCTCTCAGTTATCAAGTTTCAAAATATTTTTGATGATGGTTCTGGAATGCGTAGCGTTTTGTCAAAGATCGGATCGTCTCCCGATCTCTTACGGTTTACAAGCAGGCGCGCAAAATTCACGCACGATATTATTATTTCTTGTTGTTCTACAGTTTGCTTTCGGCTTTTGGGTTCTCGCGGTGTGAAATTCCGACATGGATTAATTTTAAAACAGGTGTATCTCTCAGTATGAATTGGCACGCCGGTATTCGATTTCTTCCTGAATTCGACGCAGTAATAGCCCGATTGTTGTCGTATTTTGTTTGACACAAGTGCATGCAATTGTGTCCAAGAATGAGAATATCTGGAACAAGAGTATCAGTTATATTTGTTTGCTGGATTCGTTGGAAAATAACATAAAGACCCTGTCGAGTTTTCCAATGTACAGATATTACAAACAATGAGAAAATAAAAGCTTGCGTGTATAAGCACTTATTTAATTATGCCAAACATTTCAATCAAGCATTGACACCGTCAGCAAAGTACAATTCCATATTGCCCTATGGAGATAAATAAATTCCATATGGTTGACAAGCTAAAATGAAGTACAAATTTGTCTCCTTATCGTGTAAAACACACACTAAACCTTCTGCTTTTGAACAAGGCTTCTTTACACGTGTTTTAACAACTACGAAGGGCAATATTTTAGATAGTATAATTTAGTCACAGTGTAGTGACTAACATTTCTGTGTCCACTAAACCGTGACAGCATTCTGTTGAATTTCTTGATCACAACAGGTCTTCATAAAAAGTCGGTTTATCATGAATGGCGTTTGTGTGGTATGGAAGGGCTGGATTGACCTTCAAAGACTTGATGGAGCAGGGTATTTAGAATTTGATGAGGATAAAGCCAAAGTAAGTCATTACCCTCATATCAACATATAAATTGTGCTTTCTTGTTGTGATAATTTCATATAATACAAGTTAGGAAAATGTGAAATGTTAGGCAGGTTGTGACCAGTGTATCAATTCTCCTCCCAGAATGTCCATGTTTGCACTGATATGTCAAGGAGAAATGAGTTCCTTATCATTTGAAAGGATTGCAACAAGTGCTTTTCTTTGATTGCTTTTAATACACACTGTACACTTGACTTTTTCAATTTCTTAGCTGAAATATATTCAATATGTGTATTTATATACTTAAGGGACTCCTGGGGTAAAATATCACAAATCGCATTTAATTCTTTTTTTATGCCCACAAAAATATTGGCCACAGAAAATAGGATAATTTGTTTGCTCTAAAATTATTAGAAAATTATTGAGTTGCAAAACTTTTACACCTCAGTTGATTCATTTAGATAACAAATTGTTCTTTGCAATAATCTTAAATTTTCTTTAGCTGCATGAGCTTTTTTCTCATAACTATCACATTGCGTGTCTTCCTGTTCTCCCATGCAGAGATCAAAAGAGTCGATAAACAGGAAGAGAGGTCACCAAAAATACAGCCACAAATTTATTCACTTCCTGACAGAGATATCACAGAGATAAGAAAAGTAAATTGATTCTGTTGACCTGAACTTTTGTTTAGCTATTATTCTTGATTGTAACAATTGGTAAAAAGCAGTCAGAGGTTTTTGTTCAAAGTAATGATAAATCATAGCTTTGTTGGCTTCTGTACTTATTAAAAAACAATTAACTGTTGCAACCTGCTGTGCGAGTTACATAATTAATTGGAGTCCAAGGAGTTTGACTCCTGGTGTGTTAATTGCATACAAAAAATCAAAATCCCAGACTCACTTATACGCCATTTGAAGTGATCATATTATGATCTGTTAACTGCAATAATGTGGACGTGTCACTTAAGCTTAGATGATTAATATCAGGAGAACTTGCAAAGGGAAGCAAAACTTTGAACTATGTCACATTGTTTACCAACGGAAGATATATTCCACAGACAGTTGTCAAGACTTTGTCCTATAATAAAACTTTGATAAATCAAGTGATCTCCCAGGAAGAGAGATATTCTTTGTCCTATGAAAAAAAGAAAGATACCAGCAACAATAAGAGGGTGTATTGATGATCATCTCACGCAGTTGTGAAAGTATCAATGATTTCATAATGAGTAGCCTGACCTGCTTGACAATATATATATAATGGACTACTCAAGGAATTTTTCAGTTGGTGATATTCAGCTTTTGCTGGTGTAGAAGACCAATGACACCTCTAGAAAGAGTTATCTTAAAGTGAGCACAATCCCTTAATTTGAGAGTTCAATATCTGACACAAAATTAAAGATAATATTCAATATTCTATTCTGCAATTTGAAATTTAACTATGGCAAGGTGCTGAAGAAATGGCAAAAATGCCTTGAAATGATAGCTTCAAAGTTAGTCCCAATAGTGTGAGACTGAGAGTATTATTTGGTTTCGCTCAAGGTGTTTAGGATGTAATACCAGTGGTTTACCTATCGAGAAATCTTTTACGGTTGCAAGCAAAGAAATTAAAATTGCAGTCACTCATTTGAGGGTCTAGATTGATAAAGGATGGAATCTTTATAAATGGAATCTTTATCTCTTTATAAAATGAAGACATTCAGTAACACATTTTTGGATCATTAATTTAGTCGTGATCAATCATGATAGCTTACTTGTGAATTTAGTTTTTAGAGTGGTACTTTCACCTTTTTAATTGGTTTAAGCAGCTTTTAAAGATATTATTTTAGATTAATTAGTTTTTTATTTAATTTGTACTAATTTTTTATATATTTTAACGTGTTTTGAGGCATATTTGTAGCAACCGTTGTAAATCTACGTCTTTTAGGATTAGTTTTCACTTTTAGTTTTCACTTTTAAGATGCAAAGTGCACCCAATCATTTCATGGAAAATACACTATAAAAGTTGTGAACATTATCAGTTACGATTATCACAGTCCAAAATAAATAAAGCTTGTGTCGCTCCAAGATTGGTTTATTTTTCAAAATTTCCAGCAAACTTTGCCAATTTGACAAATACACAAAAGTTTGAAATGTTCTTTCGCCCTCAACCTCTAACTTCTTAGTTTAATTTTGAAGGCCCTTTACAGAGCTGCCATTAAACAAAACAGTATTTTACATTTGTTATGAGTAATTCTAAAAAGCCCTGTTCCTTCAGAAGAGACCATACCCTTTTTTGATGGTGTAGGATAAGATAGGGGTCTCCATTCTGTCATGAAGGTCAGTAGTAAACTCTTACAGGGCTCAATGTGGACTAATGTCAAAATGGAAATTAGACTCAAACGGTCTTCAGTGACGTGACTATATATACCCCAACTAACCAAGTCTGAGGTCTGTACTGTAAGTTATGAATCTTCGGTTTTGTCCTTTGATTTATGGCCCAGACAGGAAGCATGTGGGCGATAAATCAAAGGGGAAAAAACTAGGATCTGTAACTTACAATATGGACTGAGAAGACAAAGTTAGTAAGATATTCACAATTTGAAGTAAAAGAATGTTTTAAACTTTTACTTGCTTTTAATAGGTAAGAACTTGGTAATAAATCATAAACATTTTGGCAACAAAACCAGCTTTAACTAGAGTACACTAGAATAACGCCTGCTAAATTAACCAATCACAGCATGCTTAGTAAATCAAGAGATATAATAATTCTTGGTAATAATTTACTTTGGAAATTATCCAGTCCTTTTTTTTTCTTAAAGGTTTTTATACTTTCAGAATTCTTTGAACAGTTTTTTTTATTGCTTTTGATGTAAATTTAGACTTGAACTGATAAAATTACTTCCTTCTGCCACATTAGTGTGAAGACAAGGTAATGAAAGAGACATTAGATCAAGCTAAGCGAAGAGTAGCTGAATTTGAAGAAAGACAAAGACAGTGGCGGGAAGAACATCAACGGAAAGAGTCTGAGGCAAGTAGCCATCAACGTATCAACTATAGGTAAATGTTTGAATGGTTTGTACCTTTTTGTTTATCCAGTTTGTTGTATAATTTTCAGTGCAACTAATTGAACCAGGCCACTTGGAAGAGTTAACCAATCAGATCATTACTTGAGAACAAAGGATAACAATCTTTTTCTCAAATAAACCAATAACATTGAAGAATACGAACAACAGTTCTTAACAAAATTGAAAACCCAACAAAGTGCGAAGTGTTGCGAACCTCTCAGGAAACTTTGCCATTTGCCAATTGGTTATAATTTCGATCCTAAATTTTGTACTTTTTTCAACGGTTTAGGTTTGGTTGTCGCAAAATGAGTTTTCACGCTAACCTTTCAAGTGAAATTAATTATGACGATTCACCCTCAAGGACTGATCGAATCTCTAAGAGTGTTCATAACGCAGAGGAGTCAATAGTGTTGATGTTTTCATGTCAAATATACCCTTACTACAACAGGAGAGCTACCAGTCCATAGTTTTCAGTTTACAATGTGATTGGATAGCTTTCTTCTAGGTGGCCAGGTTCGAGTAGTTGCACTGTAACTATTTTTAGGTTTGGTTTTGTTAACTTTCCTGTTACCCTGTCTATTGCTGTAAGAAGTGACAGCAAATCAAGTGGAAATTTGATGAATGCAATAAAAATTTAGCTTTTGTCCCTACAACTGCTTTGCCATTATATTTCAAACCAGGCAAATTCTTAGCCTGTGAACAAAGATGGATATTTTCCAGCTTTTGTTTCATGCTCCGGAAAAACACTGGCGGCATAAAACAAAAGCCAGAAATCTGTCTGTGCTCACAGACTAACAAATTCTTTAAGTGACACAAATCTACATATTTGACATTTAGATCAAGTCGCAGCCTACATGCATTCAACTAATTAGGGAAAGATGCCCAAAGAATGCTGGCCTATATCTGTAAAAAAAATGCAAATTTTAGTCAAACTTCAGTTGTGGAAACAAACCCTTTAAAGAGTATTGTATTTTATATTGTGACTCAGATTTACATGTTGTTTCCAAATTTACCATCACCACACCCGTGAGGATGGAAAGAATGAATTTCCAATAATCAATATTGAGGTGGAAGTGATGTTGAATGATTGCATCCTTAAGTTGAAGTTTTGAAACAAAATCAAAGCCGCATTGTTCATTATTAATTTTAGTTGGAATGTTGACCATTTTGAGTCCACTGTAAAACCTTTTACTTAAAAACTCACATTTTTATTGCATCTCAAACACAGAAGTAGCAAGACTCGCTCTTACATTCAACACAAGTCTTTAACTGGAAAATACATAACTTAAAAAATTCATACAAAACTCTCCGGTACCCATTACATGCAGAATATTGAAGATGTCATTTCCTGCTCTTTCATTGTTGTCTGTGCAAATAGTCAATTTGTCTATATAATGAAGAGAAAATTACACAGTGCTTGTTTGTGTATTGCTTTTACCACTAGAAAACAAATTTCATATCTTTGTGCTGCTGTGTGATATCCTCTATTTATTATGTAGACACCAATGAAATACCAGGTGAGCTTTTGTGTGAAAACATGATATCTTCACACATGAAAATGACACCGTTGCTAGGGGTGCATAACAAATCATGTCTTCCCTTGCAAAAATTAAATGGTTTGGTGTTTAATCGGTGTTTATATAATAAATAGAACATTACTTGGCCACTTGGAGAAACAGAATTTCTCTTCTCGTGTTGAAAATATTTCACTCGCTCACTGCACTCACTTGTGAAGTATTTTTCAACACTCAAAGAAAAATTTTGAATCTCCATGCGGTCATGTTACATCCTCTATATTCTTCAGCTGTTGTGAGGCGAATTACAATCTGTATAAACAAAGCAAATTCTCCTAAGTAGAGTTATAATTGAATGAAAAGTTCAAATTAAGATAGAATATAGCTGACAGTTACTTAAATAACTGCCACCTAATTTCTGTTATTCCGTATTTTGCTCTGCATGTATTTGTATTGAGCATTCCTTTGATTGTGTGACACCATTTCTACTTTTCTTTATATATGAAATGTTTTGGCATTAGAACAAAATAAAAAACCTATGGCACAAGTACTAACTAATTTTTTTTTCTCATTTTACTATTTTTCAGGCAAAACTAAGAGGGCATTCCTCATCAGGGGCTCAGAAATAACAAGAAACAGTAGGGCTGGAAGGCTCTAGACTATTAAAATTATAGAGAAATTATTAATAATGAAAGGACAAGTCCCGTGGAAAAAGGTTGAATGTGGCGATTCTTGATTGAAATAGGGAGATTTCTTAAAATTTTATTCTAGATATTAACCCTTTTATCTCTGTGATCAGTTTTAAATTCTCCTTAGATTATCAAAAGAAAATCAAGCACAACCATACTGGCAATGAGAATTGAGCAATCCACCAAAGGAAAAAAGATGGCGGTACATTTACCACTGACAATACCTTGTGAACCTAACACAGCCTATAAGGCACAAAGAAAGCAAAATTTTTACAATATTTGTCGCCGTACTAAGGACATTGTGTAGCCTAGGTTCAAAGATTTTAAAACTTTTCTGTACATTTTTATGAACGTCGTTCAGGTTTCCGTGCGCTAAGAACTACAGGTATTTAATGTACCAGTCACCATCTTTTTTCCTCCGGAGGATTGATCACCAAGTGGAAATTGTCTTGATTATAATCAAATTATATAATTATACAGTTAATAACAGTGCAAGGCTCTGGTCTGAGAAATATTTCAAGGAGCCCCAAGGTTCCTAACCATGAAATCCTGGGTACCCAGCACTCAAGCTTATGTGAAAAAAGAAAGTCTTTCCAGTCGCCCGAAGGCAAAAGCTAGTCACCTTTGGTACCCAGAACAACTAGAACAAAGCCTTGCAATGTATGGAAATTGGTAAGAAGAACTGTTTGCATATTGATTTCGGGGCTGAAATGATATGACTCGGAAAAAAATTCAGAGAATCAGTAGTTAGTGAATGCCATAGGAATTATTCATCTAAACTAAACAGTAGAAACAATACCAGTAGCTAAAAATGAAAAAATATTACCAGTAGCTCCCTTTTCCTTTTTGGTGACATTTTTCTTATATTTTTCTACAATTTTAGTTCTTTTTGATAGCAAAGGACTAATGCAATTATGCAATTGTGTGATGCATTACATTTAACCTCTACTTACTTGAACACAATGCTGCCCTTATATTAATCACGCAGCAATATCAAGTATAGTCAAACCTTCCTTTGTGTTAATTGAAATGTCAATGTGGGTAAGACCACAAATGAATGACAGAACTTAAAGGGACACTATTCACAGCCATTATGCCACATTTTTGGTCAAAACAATACAAAATTTATTATGAACAAGTACCTTTGTTTGTACACGTGGAAAACCATGATAAAAATGTTTAGCAAGTTGTTGAAGGAAGAGTTTGCACCACAACAGAATTTGAAAACATCTGCCAGACTGTTTCAACTTGACACCCCAAGTTTGAGCATGATAACATCCTGTTCTAGCATCAGTTCACTTATATGGTAATTGTAAACACAACAGAACAATTATTATTTTAGGTTTCCATAAATGAAAGTATGTTTTGAAACTCATTCTTGAGGTAGTATAAACATGTTGAGATTTAGAGGTTGCATGTGTCCAAGAGCGCTTTGGGTGCCTGTTTACAAAGTGTCTGTTTGTTGTGAGAATAATTGAGCGTCTTCAGTGTAGGTAGGACTGTTTGTTGTATTCTCAGTGTTACAAATGGGACCTGGAACAAAGAATACTGACAAACATTGCAGCAAAGTTTTGACAATACCTCAACATAATTTGTATAAAACAATCTTGCTAGTGCGACTGGTGCACAAAACTAATATCAGTTTGAGTTTTAAAAGTTGGTTTCTAGCCTAAATGGCAAGTTGGAGACAAACGGTTTATCTTGGATAGCCACCAATTTGTTAGTTCAGTGCACCTTTAAGTTTCAATTCAGTTTTGATCCATAAAACACCTCTGATAACGTGTTAACACTGAATATCTATATCTTATCTTTAAATGTGCAACACAGCCTCTTTCCACGCTACAGGTAGAATAGAACTGCTTAAAATCGCTTAAGAAAGTGCAAGAGTAAGTTTCTGCAGCTTTGGTATGATGCTGTAGAGTTTCCATGGGATTTATGGTTTAAATGGACTTCTCCTCTGGGTACTGGACACAAATGATAAAATAATACTTTACCAAACTAAGTCAAGGTTTTACTCTTGTGTGTTTGGCACCCAATGCAAGGAGTAAGCCCTCAAATAATATATGAATTGGAAGTTTATTTAGCTTATTTAACATTTATTTAAAGCCTTTAAAGAGCAAAGTGTTGTGAAGAGTAAAGGCTGTGATTATTTACTCTGCTTTTAATATGCAGTGTTATTGTTCATTACAGGCGCAGTTTCAGATAACATAATTTTTTTAACAAAACATAGAGCCAATGAATGTACTTAACTGGTTCTATAACACTAAGCCTGCTACCAACAAGTACTTGATCAAGTAAATAATTATATTTAAAAATGTAAATGCGTATGTCTTGTTTTGAGTGTACATTACTGTGAATAAAGAGCAATGTAACGAATGTAGGGTACTTGTGGATATACTATTATGGGTAAAGAGTCATACATTCGTTCCCACTAAAGTACACAGGTTAAAGTGGGTGGGTTTACTTTAGTTACTTTTTTAATTTTGTTTTTGACTTGTGCTTGAATTTGTAGAATTCTACATGGTGTTTTCTTCTTTATTTCTTTATTCATTCCTACCGATGTTGCTTGGCACAGAAGAATCATGTCGGACATGAGAGTCAATGTCACTGAATACAAACAGGAGCCAGATAGACTGAAGAGAAACTGAAATTCTATGGTCTGAAAAAAACATATGTGGCAAAATATTGTAGGCACCCACCTTACTAGCTGACAGCTCTGGATTTTTTTCCCCCTTTATTGAAGCAATTGATCAGCTGTGAGGAAGATTTTGCCCACCTGGTTTCGAAAATCTAGGGAAAGGTTTTCTTATAAAGAAGTTCAGTTCACAATGGTTTTGCCTGCCTGTGAGTAGGCGAGAACCAGTTTGCCCTCCTGCTGAAAATGTTAATGACAGCTTTAACAAGTACTAGCTCTCTATCTAGTCTCTAGCTCTTGATCAGTGCTATGACAACTGTGGATTTTACTCTGCCTATATTTCCTTTACATTGTTATCAATTACAGAGAAACAAACAGTCAATACTGTCAATACTGTTGCTCTAACATCACTCCCCGAAAGTCAACCCCACCCCTCTGCAAATCCCTGTGATTCCCTTCTTTTCGAGTCTGTAACTTGTGGCCAGCATCTCTCACAATCTTGCTGGAGTTAAAACTGACTGAAGATTTTCAGTCCCTGTACAAACATCGTCTCACAAACATTTTCCCACCCACTTTGACTGTCTTACAAAACAGTTACAGAAAACTGAAGTGTTATAGTTCCCCAGTTGCAAGTATTCACTGAGCAAAGACCTTCTTAAATGTTAAGGGTTTTTTTGTTTGTTTGTTACGGTCATAGTTCTGTGGTAATAAGTATTTTCCATGTAGAGGGAAAGTATTGAGCATGGTTTAACAAGGTATGTATGATAACTATGATTCACAGTTTTACTTTTGGTATTTCCTGGTGTGGATAACAAAAAATAATTCCAGGAAATTAGTTTACTTTTCCTTTCAGAAAATTTCATGAGAAGAAAGGAAAATTAAAAAAGTTATGAATCAATAGTTATACTTGAAACCTGGATATCATTCACAGTATTAATTTATCATTCCTTGCATTTTGCATTATTTCATTATGATTGTAACATCATTCTGTCTGGATGCTTTAATTTCATAATATTATGAACAATGGCAACATAACATTTCTATAAACATACTTTATTTACTTCTGTACCATCGCTTTAAAACAAGTTACAAACATCTTTTACGTGTTTCACAAAGCAATTGAGATCAATTCACGATGCACATGCTGGACAATCATAAATACACTAACTAATCATTGAGAGCCATTATTTACAACCTTACTTGCACAGGAGTGTCATGCTAACTTTGTTTAATACAATTTCTTCAAGGAATTGCATTTTTAGGGGTCACTACAGAATGAGGGTTCTTCATAATTATTGTAGAATTATTTAGCATAACTCATTACACTGTAAAATTGCTAATCTTTTGAAATTATATGAAGAGCCCTCTTTCTACAGTCACTGAAAGAATGTGGAAAAAATGTAAAGTTTTCATGGTTTCATCCTTTCACTCCCCAAGCAAATCTCTAGTCAACTGACATGATTCTAACAATCAAGTCAGTATATGAAATGCCTAGTGCATCACCTATTCTCAAACCAAAACACTATTAGACCAAGGTGCATGTGCAATTCTACCTTAAAATTTGCAGAAGGAAGTATTGCAATTTGAAAAAAAGCTCTTGCATAGTATGCAGTTATGGTGATGTCTGTTCAGAATGACTATTTATTTGCAGCAACTTTTTGAAACCCCGGTCCAATACCCTGAGGCGGTTGAGGCTAATAATGATGATTTTTTGAACTCCTAAGCACATTTTGAAAAGGGTTAACAGCTAGCGGCAGTAACTGAAGCCTGAAGGTTCTGTAACTTCCTTTCTGAAAGAAGCTACAAGTAGTTATTTTATGGTAAACATGTTTGAATTTAAAGTATTAGTAATAATTACTAATACTTTCAATTGTATGAATTATTCATACAAGAGTGATTGTACAAATTCACTGGTCTTGTGGTTACTTTGTAATGAAGAAAAGAAGATCTAAGTTCGTCATCTGAAATACTACATCATGTAGAACTTCTTTTCCCTGAAAGTTAGTAACAGTGAGATTCTATACTCTCTATTAAAGTTAAATAACAATAAAATGAATTGATTCTCAATTGTAAACCAATTTTACTTGTGTGCAGTTTGGCCAACATTTGGTCAAGTAACAAGAACCATTTGTAGCAAAACCTGCAAGAGTATCTAAATAGTCGAAATCATCTTCTTGGTTTCCAATCAGTAAAAGCAATAAGCCTTAAAAGCATTTTGAAAGCCACTTGAGCTTGGTGCAATGAAGAAACATTTTATGCTACTTATCAATAAAATAGCAACTTGACTGCTTGGAGGATTGCGACTACAAAAATGCACACATATCGTGTACCTGTATGCAATTCAGAAAATGCAAGACAAATTATTTTTGACTTCTGTAACTGATAAAATGTGCCAAAAACAACCAAAATCTGGTCTGACTTGGAAGGTTAAGCTAGGTTTTTTCATAACATCACCCGTCTACAAAAGTAGAGCAGACAGAAGCTTACTCCCTTAGGTAAAACAGTTCTGTTCTGTTATTTTGAAGTACAATCCAGATATTGCTCCCTCACAGCACTTGGACATCACAAGTTCTTTGGAACTTGCTTCCTCTTGTTCCATCTTTGATGATGTCTCTTTATCTTACCCAAGCAATGTCAAATCCAGTTCAAAATTTTGCCATAAAGTTTACAGCTAGTTTCTGCCATTGCGAACATTGCTGTTGTTATCTCTTGCACACAAACATTACAAGAATGACAGTAGACATCCCACTGGTAGACGTGTTTCTCACTCTTGTCAATTGCTTTTTCTAGAATACCTTACTGTTAATCCAAGCTGGAAAATGCCAGTGACATCTCACGGAAGAGACTTCCCATTTTACCAGAGATGCTGGTTTTGCTGGAAAGAGCTTCACGTATGGACTGTAAGTGCGAATAACACTTGTGACATTTGTTATACCTGAAAGAAAAATAACTCAATTATTGACTCATGCTTTAGTGTGGATCATAGAATTAGGATGCACTCCAGAAGTTTGAAGAGCATGGAAGAAACAAGAGAGTTGCTCAAGGAGCAGCCAAGAGCAACTCTTGTGTCAAATGCTCTTCAAACTTCCCAAAGACATCTTAACTTGATGATATACAGCTAAATACATGAACCAATTGTCTCATAACAATTGCAAATGGAAAGAAATTTCTCTCACAGAGTGAAGTTAACTTTGATCAGGCCATGACCATGCATCACTGGCTTGTGAAATACGCCTACAATACTGAGTTTAATAGCATGGTGCTCAATCTTGCTGTAAGGTACCAAAACTGTCCAGTCATTGTGTCATTAATACTTCTTTGCTTTGTATATATATCATGATATCAGGTGGGAGTTGTGAACTTTGTAGATTTTGTATACCAGAGAGGTAATGGCAGTAATCCTACTCTGGTTAATATATTTTCATGTCCCAGGCTATTTTCACCATGACGGTAGTAAGTTTGGTAGTTGTAGACTTTTGAATATCTGGTTTTACAAAATTTCTAGCATCCAGTGGCTATTGTGAAAGACTGAGAGAGATACATGTATTACTGTATTGCTTTTAGATGTACAGTCAAATCAAATCCAGTGTAACCACCTTCTATAAGCGACCCCCTCAAATACATGTAAGTAATCTCTCTGCAAAATAGCCACTAGCAAAGTTTCCCAGCCATACCAGTAGAGATGAAACATTTAAGTGAACACCTTGTGTATGCTAACATGACCACTTCTAGGGCAGGGTTTGATATTTTATATTGCTTTCAAACTGCTTAAGGTGATTACATGATGATGATTCGACTACACTAGGCATGAAAACTGGAAACAAGACAGCATTATAACTCTGACATAACAATAATGCGAGATTGACTGTGTTTCACAAATGTCCCTAAGGGGGATGTGTTGACTCACCTCTCTTCCCTGACTAAGTCAACTCCCACAGATACTGGAGGTGCTGCCATGTTGCTCTTTATGACCGGAGCAAAGTTTCTGAGAATTAATTTGATTGCCATAGCCCCAGCTTGAACATAACTGCAGAAATAAAAACCTTGATTATGAATTGAATACTCCAACTAGTGGTTAAAAGACTTGAAGTTTCGATAAAGGTTAATGTAAAGGGGCAGTGCTTTCAATAGGACCCGACGCCTGCCAGAGCTCCAGCAGGTATTCTGTTGAAAGATGGTGGGTATATTTAACTTTTAAAAATTATCCAAAGATAAATTCTCTTGGGCTTCTCATATTACTCCAGTAGGTGCTGTTCTGAGGTAGCCACCTACTTCAAATCTTATTGAAAGCACTGAAGGAGCACTGAGTATACGGGTATACGACAATGGTTGTACTGTATAGTGCAAATTAAGAACTATAAAAAAGTACAAACAACAACAACAGACTAAGGCCTAGTCTTCTCATCTGACACTTCAGATCTCTGTACTTTGGCTTCTCTTTATTTATAGGTTTGGACTCTTGTGTAGACCAATGCAATTAAGCTGGCATATTTTTGCCTGTGTTACTCGTGAAAGCCATAAGTTTTAGTGTTAGAACTCCCCTCATGTGACACTCACCTTTCATATTTGCTACTTATTAAATCTTTTAGGTGAGGGAGCAACAATGAACAAACATCCAGATTCCATAACGTCCTTCAAACAGAAATAAAGACAACAAGGTCTAGTATGACTTATGGTACAACATGTAGCTCATAATGACCTTTCATACAGAATCCTTTTATTACAAGTTTACATTTGAAAAGAATTTCGACAGCCACAATATCTTTCTTTTCACTTATCAAACTATTTCTTTGTTGGAAAATTATGAAGGACTTTGAAAGGGTAACAGTTGGGTTAACTGTGTTGTACAGACCTCATATTGACTAAGGTGATTCCACTGAATTGCACCTCATATCCTAGCAAACTTTCTACATCATTGGCATGCACACAAGCATACGCACATACTCAACATTAAGAGATTTCCTTCACACTACACTAAACAGTGAAATAGATATTAATTGCATGGGTAATTACGTTACTCACTGTTTTAAGCAAAGAACATTAAGCAGGTCCACCAACACAGCTTGATCATTCATATCTACTGACACTTGAACTGCAGTCTTTAAACAACAAAAGAAATTAAATTATGAATAACAATTTATGCATTTTTCTGAGATCAAGTTAAAATGTGCTCATTTATGTTCACATCCCGATGCAAATGTTAAGGGATATTTTAAAATGATTTATTCTCATTAAATAAAATTAGTATGCGGATGTTGTACTAACCTTTATGTCTCCATCGCCCCAGTGTCGTGCAACAACACTGAGGTTTTTAAGTCTTGAAGTCATAATTGCAGCCAAAGATTCATGACCTAGAAAACAAAAATCTATGTTATGTACCATCCCACAACTATTATAACATTTAATATAGAAGCAAGTTTTGTAAGTACTAATATTAGTGACATCAACTTGGAATACTTATAACTCTTCTCCAGTTTAGGGACCATTAATGCACCAAGTGCAGTTCTTAATAACTTATGATGACTGAGCTAAATACTTGGACAAGGCAATTACATGTAGGTACTCATGTTGCACAAAACTGTGCCTGGCACAGTAAAGTGGAACTCTTGGAATTTAAGACCCATTGGGACGAAGAGAAGTGCTGATAACCAGTTCCACTATTTATGCCAAACACTTGGCAATGGAAAATCTAGTACATGTGCTGTGCTGGCTATCACAAAATAGATTGGTATAATGGCAACGCTTAATAACAAAGAACATTAACTACTCATTTAGACATTTATTATCAAAGTTAACAAACTTTTTGTGAGTGTAGAGACAGCTTCTCTTTCAGACATGGCTTTGGTTTTTGGTTGAAATTCGTTGTTGGCATCTTGCTGTGATGGGTTGTTAACCACAGGGGTTCTGGCCTAGGAGGTGAAACAAATAATGTAAAATACGCATGATTTTACATACATTGTGATTGGTTGAAAGCTATTTAATGTAACTCTAAATATGGAAATAGAGAAAATAATATTCAGCATTTTCAGCTGGTTGGTCGGTCAGTGAGTCAGTTGGACAGACAGTGAGTCTGTCAGACAGTCAGTGAATCAGTCAGTCAGACAGACAGTCAGTCAGTCAGTAAGACAGTCGCTTAATAATTCAGTTACACAGTCAGTCAGTCAGTCAGTCAGTTAGTCAGGCATGCAGGTAGGCACTAGAACACTTAAAAACATTTCTCATAACGCACTCACAGGTAGAAAATCTGACAACTGCAGTCCAGCTGGTTTGTCTCTCTCAGATGGTATCATTTGTTTTTGCTGATTTACTTGGTTTTCACTTACTGAAGAAGGCTGAAATTTGAATGAAAAGGGTCATTGTACTTTACTCCTCGGGGAGGGTAAGCAATTAGAAAACCTGTCCTTCTGGCCATTACAACATAATCAGCGAACAATTATGGAATGATACATACACACAACAATAATAAATATTATAAATTATTTGCTAGAAATTACTGTGCCTTTCAAATTATAACACACAAACTCTGAAGTTCAAGTCCTAAATACAGGGTAACCAATTGTGTTTTATTATGATGACAACCAATAAACTTTGAAAAAAAACAAATAAACAAACAAACAAAATGGATTGAAATGTATCATTCACAACTCACACAAGACCCTTTGAACAGTGTTCTCCACAGATTTTAAAGTAGTCAGCTAAAAATTAGGGACTTTAAGCAAATCACTACGGCTGGCGCTGATATGGCTACTGGAAGTAATTTTCCCCTAAAATGAGACACTGCGCATGCACGTCAGTTGCATCCAGCCGTAGGGTGAAACCTGAGTACGCGAGTCAATGTTTTGCCATAGTGGCAACTACGTCGGGTTTATTTCGCTTCTCTGGCCGTTTTCAACGGGCATCTTGGCATTTTAAGAATTCCATTGGATACCAAATCCTTTAAAGTCAATTTAAGTCAAAGATTGTGTCAAGGTTGCCTCACATAAATGTAAATCCGTATCATGAATTTAAAATATGTTTTGGCAAAGGTGTTGGAATGGCGAAGCGAGTCAAGTGAAATATTCATGTTCAGCACAAAGCTGCTTCGAGTTTGCTTTGAGGGTTTAGTGAAGATGTTTTATATCTCGATAACTATACGATGCTAATTTGCCTCTTTGAGCATTGATATATTTGTGTTCTTCACCCAATATTCTTCGAGATATTTGTCTCTGAAATTAAATATTTCATCCATCAAACTGTTGTTATTGTACAAAGTGCATGGCATTCGCTTTTCGCTCAGAAATAATCTGTTCGTCCTAGCAAGGCGAATAACGACCATCAGCTTTTGAGCGAAATAGTTTGGCTGTGAGAAACTAAATAAAAGAGATTTTAAACTCCTTAGCCCATGTATCTGGCATCTCTGTATTACCACTGAGACAGTCATGGCAGCCGTTGTAGCACCAGCCATAGTGATTTGCTTTAACTCCCTATTGCAAATTGAGCATCCAAAGGATGAGAGCTTTTAAGGGGGGACAGGGGCATGCTCCCCCAGAAAATGTTCAGAAATTATGTGGCTGGTGATGCGATCTGTCACATTTTGTGGGCAACTGAGACAAGAAAAGATGTGTCATTTTTAGTCATTTTCTGTTTCGTTTTAAGCAAATTTGACAGTCTCGGGTAGTTGCATCCTCAAGAAGGAATTGCTGCATACTTGATGAAGATAGTGGACTGGGGGAAAAAGTGTATGAAATGAACAATCTTCTATTTCCATGCCGTTTTAGTTTTATTTTTATTCCAAGATATGCAGAAATAGATGCAAAGAGACTCAGTCCGACTTTTAATATGACTGCCATGTTTTCTGGTTTACTGTTTCGCGACCTTAGGCAAATTAACTAGCTCAGTGAAATGTGAGATCATGAAAATCTACCTTCTCTTTATGAGAATGTTGCTTTCTTAAAACTATTAGAGTTGTCATGGACTTGAGAATCACCCCAGAATGAAGTTATCTTGAACAAACCAGCAAATTCAACATTATGCAATAGAACAGCTGAACGGTTGGCAACCACACTGTGATGTATGTAAACTAAAAACACAGTATAAAGTTATTGATTTTTGTATATCTCTTCGAAACGAAGAAGCTTGTTATCTTTCCTCTCTTTTCATCTTCTTTGGCTTTCCGTGGATTTTCGCTTTGACATTCCTGATTTCACGAAATTTTTCTCATTGGGTACGTTGTTTGCACCACATGTTCTTCGAGAGGCGACCTTGCATGATGGAATTTACAAAATTTACGGCAAAAGTTGTAGTCTACATTGACAGCTTTTGGCCAATGCACTTTTAACAATGTTGCATGTCTGTCTTTGAGCAAATAAAAGAACGTTTTACGTTCTTATCTGTCTATAACACAAGATAGCTATTGTTTATCTTGTCCTTCAGAAATCATAGCATGTTCGCTTACTGTTTTTGGCACGCGAGATTTTAAGCACTAATTCAAGCTGTGCTCGAAATTGTCTTAAAGAAACAGAAGAATAATTTCCTGTGGTTTTGTATCACAAAAGTAGCTGGCACTTGAAATGCAAGTAGCCAGCAAAAACACTGGCCTATGGCGCTTCTGGAGAACACTGCCCATTTGAACCCAATGAAGTTAACCACTGTTTCTTAAGAGGTCTGCTGCAAAGATGATTGTGCAGTTACAGAAAATACCAATACTCCCCCACAGAAGGGATTGAAATTTCCTGGGGGATGGGGGTTCTCTAGCACCAAAATGTTTAAAGAAATGTATCAAGCTTAATTGGAATTTCCAGACAGGTGGGGTTGAGGGTCTTGGAACAAATCCCTTTCATGGGAGAAGTATGGATAATTTCTGGAACTACACATCAATGGCAACAAAAATTGATTATACAGAGTCTGAGGATTATTGAAAGGCCCAGTAAATCATTATTTATCAAACCTTAGTGGGCTTAACAGGTTCAGGAACAATGGGAGATGGTTTGACTAATGGTGGTTGCTTCACAGGCCCTACAAACAAATAATCATAAACAAATGAAAGTTCTACAAAAACTGTCAGAAACAATCAAACCGGGCATTCAAAATCCTCTCACCAGCTGAAAGAGGATCTTCTAAGGGAGGTTGAAATGGTTCATGTTTCCGGCTTGGAGGTGTACGATCTGTAAAAGATATCATAATGTAGCATTTAAGAGCTCAGAAGAGTCAGACTTTGGTGTATGAAATAAGTAAGAAAGACTAACTCCCTGGTGGGCCTCCACAGCCATACAGTTGAACCTCCTTTAAGGACAGTGCCTACTAAATGCAAAGATGTTTGCATCAGATTAGGACCATGTGGTAAAAGTAGACCTTTGCAAGGGCTATTGGAATCCACAAAGAAAGTGTCTAACATGCTTGCTTAGGGGTAACCATGCGTTTTTTAAAGTTATTCATCTTTTTTGAAAACTTTTACAGTGCCTGTTACTTACTGTGGAGGTGTGGTTTCTTACCAAGGTTACTTACTGTGGAGGTGACAGGACAGAATGTAAAACATTGCGTATCTTTCACTTGTTTTGAGCACGCACTATGTCATCTGCAGTGAAATGTTTACTTTTGGATTTCAGTGTAATTTTTGACAGGTAACAGTTAGTTTTCCAGCTGGAAGCCATTAACAGTTAAAAGATAGTGCTTTTCTGGTATTCCTGGTTTTAGTACAGGTTCATTAAACTTCATTTGCTCAGAGTAGGAAAATTTTGCTTTAATTTTAGTCACATACTTGGTAGCATAGTTGATTATGTCAACGCCAACCCTAGCACGCACATACGAATGGCAATAATGATGCACAGAACGTATGCACACTGACAATAGTAGGCACTGTCCTTAAGCAGACACCCTCAGGGGGGCCAGATAACATGTCTGTTAAGGAGAGGTGTGCACTTATGGGAGGTTAAAATTTAATATAGTGTCAGTACATACGTAGGTTGGCCAACCTAATTACGGGAGGCATCCACCTACAGAGGTATCTGTTAGCAGAAGTTTGAGTGCATTTACAGATCCTGCTCTTCTACCAAGAAATCCAAGTACAGACTATTCAACATTCACATCTTTTTCAAGATCAGTTTACCCTGAACTGTGATTGGAATCAAAGGGCTTAATACATCTCTGAAATCCAGTGGTAGAAATCTGGCATCAAACTTGGCATACTAGCGTAGGGGCCATTTAAAAAGGGGGTCTTTTTAACACATTGTCCAATGCACGCTGCTCCAAGGCATGATTCACTTACCTAATCTTTTCTTTGCTGTAAATATGTCATCAGGGGCTGCTAAGTGTTTGTCATCATTACCATCTCCTGTGTTGGTAGACTCTTCCGTTTCAGCTGGCTGTTCAGCTTTAGGTCTAAGTGAACATAATCACTGGCTGTTAAATTTACAAACATTAAATAAAAGTCAATTAAAAACAGCAGCCATGTCTGTTCCTATGTTCTCTGTCTTGACTGACGCCAGTCTCCTTTATAATTATAATTTAAATTATAGTTAAAAGGTGACATGCAAAGATTCCTAACTCTGGTCAAATAATATGAACCTTTCATCGAAGTTGACAAATTTAAACTATTATTTGAGGATGAAGCAGCTGGTTAAATGTATGAAAATTCTCATAAATTATCAGGTAAAGGTAAAGTCTGCATACGAGCCTAGTGGCTCATAAGGCCGGAGCTTAACCCGGTTTCAGTAGCATGAAGCGACTAGGAGTATTTCTACTCCCCCCTGGATGTGATGCCAGTCCATCGCAGGGTTACCCCCAGCATCAAATTCGCCGGTACCCATTTATACACCTGGGTGGAGAGAGGCACTGCGAGAGTGAAGTGTCTTGCCCAAGAACACAACACAATGTCCCCAGCCAGGGCTCGAACCCGGAGCGCTCGCTCCAGAGTCAAACGCACTAACCATGAGGCCACCGTGCCCCCACATAATATCAGAACTCTCTCAAATTAGCCCCACACTCACTCCATCACGACTTGAGCTCACACACTTAACCATGCAAATAGCTAATAATACACTGAATTAAGATTTTCAGCGACAGGATTTGCTTTGACTACACATCAGAGGAACAAATTACTGCCTTGTAAACCAAATGCTACAAACCTGGGTTTTGAAGATGTTGTTTGCGGTCTTTCAGTACTGAAGGCTTTCCTAGGCGGTCTGTAATTATCAGAATCAGAAAATATCATTTCTAATTAGTTATTAGTAAGAGCAGTTTTCAATTGAGTGTCAAAACTGATCAGGCAATTTCTTTGGTTTTGGTTTTACTACAGTTTAAGAATAGTGGAGTAGTCTAATTGGCGAGTAATGGGTTTGGTTTTGGTTTTACAACACTCAATAGACCTTTTTACTGATATGGTGGCCATTTTGAATTCCACTGTTTCAAATAGCAATTATGGGATGCTCAGGAGACAAATACATACTAATTTTCATCCTGAGTATCCCATAATACAGGGTTCTCCTGAAAATTTGAAGTAGATGGAGAAAAATTTCAAGTAGCCAGCACAAAGTGCTTTCCTTGCTGAGCTCACCACAAAAATGTCTATATATTTCTCTCGGTAGCCATTGTGTCTAGATCAAGTAAACAGCGATTTTTGCCAGTCGTCAGAGCTTCTGGAGAACCCTGATAATAGCTATTTCACTCCAATTTTACTATTAATAGTTCTCTTTTATTCAAGCAGAAATGCATGCCACTTGCGTTTTAGTTGATGGTACAACTTGGGCTGGCTTCTGTTCACCAGGTACTCCCCCCTGGTTGGAAAAATAAAATCCAACAAAGAGAAATTAGTTTGTACAGCTCTTTAGTGACCTATTAACGAAAGAAAGCTCACTGACAGAGGTCTTATGGTTGGGTAGTTTTGTTCTGCTGGTAAAAACTACTTGTACTTCAAATAGAAAGTCAGTAGGAAGAGACACAAGTCACATAACATAGCCCATTAACAGACTCCCTAGCATAATATACAGCAAACACAAATCATTGAGTATATATGTAGCTAGGCAAACTAAAATTAGCCAAAACTAAAAACATTTTAACCTCCATGTTAATCCTGACCTCAACATTGAGCACAGCGTAAAACATACTGTAAATAAAAGCCCAGTACTTACCCCTACATTATTTCCTACATTAGCTGTTTCATCATTGTACTTTGCTATAAGGTTTTCTAAATGCTAAAGAGAAAAGGATTATCCATAATCAAAAATGATGAATGACGGTATCAAAGTTCACTTCAAACAGTCTTGTTTTTATCGGATTGTGTATTCCAAACAATTTTTCTTGCATTATAATTTTTTGGGGTCTGACTAGTTATAAGTAAATGGCACACTAAAATAATATTTTGACAAGGAAATTTAAGTGTTTCAGTGATCAACATCACTAAATATACATCTCAACACAGCTGGGACACCATTGAGATGCTGGCAAAAGTGAGACAGTGGTGAAGCTACATTACATGCCTGTGGGCACAATGGGCAGTACGTAAATGACGTATTCAAACATGAAAAATACATGTAGAGTAGACAGCTGTACTCACCTCTAAATCAACCACCCATACTGATACATTTGTCTGATGATAAGAAGCCCCAATCTGCAAGGATACATCACAGCACATGTAAAAGCTCGGTGTACAAGTAAGAAAATATACTCATGCTAACTTTTAAAGAACAAATTTTTCCATATGCAAATACAATGGAACCCTGCCTTACAGCCACCCCGATAATATGGCCACCTTGTTATTACGGCCACGTCAGTCATTTTTTTTATTATTTGAAGAACCCCTTTAATATGGCCACCCCCTGAACACGGCTAGATTCTTAAGTCCTTTTGGTGACCGGATTAACAGGGTTTCACTGCAGTTATTTAGACTTATGATATATAGACTAAGTAGAAACTCAACATTAAGATCTAGTCTGTTATCAATCAGGTAAACAATACCAAGTTTTTCCCAAAAGTTTATTAACTTATCACTTACTAATTGGCTTGAGGAAATTGCAATGTCTGAAACTTTTCCCCATCCAAGGGAGAAACTATCATAACATCTAACCGGCTCCCAGCCATACACTCGCATGGAATCTTGTGCTCCACTAAACAGTGAATGGCCATCGGGATGGAATGCAACACACCTGCAAATACAATACATGTACATAGTTATATGTTATTAAATCTTACAAGGAGTACAGAACTAACAAAACAAAAGACAGTATGTATGACCTCAAAATAATTAAGTTTTCAAGTTCTCAGAATGCCAACTAACTTACCTAATACCACTAGTTTCTGCATCTGTAGTTGAAACAAGCTGAAAGGTTTCTAAGTCCCAAAATTTTACTGTCCTGAAAAAGAGAAGAGAAATTGGTTGCAATAATGCAATAGTTCATTATTTTCTCTTCTAACCTGAAAATACATCTAAGCATGGTAAGCATTCTTGATAAACTATGGCACAGGGTTCTTTTCATACTTATTGTTAGTTACTGTTCCCATCTTTGTGAAGGAAGCACACCATCATTGCGTGATCAATGGAACACTTTGACAATGTCACATGATATCAGCAGTCTTTGTATTTTTCAAAAATCTACCACCATAGATCAATTTTAATTAAGTCAGAATCCACTGCAAACTCATGGAAATATGAGACCCAATATAATATAAAGTGGTGAGGCTTATTTTTTTCGTTAGAATGACAAAATCAGAAAAGAATGACATCATCAGACAGGTCCATCAGCAACTTTGAGACCAAAAGTTCTACAGCCTCCTCTGAGACTGAATTTACCCTTCTCCTGACTGTCAGGTGACGACACATGACTGCACAATCATACAACAAAATGATATGAACAACAAACCTGTCATTGCTAGCAGTTGCTAGAAGGAATTCTTTAGGATGAAACTCAACACAGTTAACCGCAGCTGTGTGTTGTTTGAAGTCATGAAGTAGCTTTCCACTTGTCAAGTCCCATAACTGGAAATCAAGATGTAATAAAATTTAATTCCATCTAGATTAAATTTTTAACCAACTTTTTAATTACAAATATCTTCTCCGGTAACGAACATAAAGTTACACATGTGCGCAGCAATAAGGAAAGTTTGAAAAACAACGCAGATCTTGAATGCAAGACAATGTTTGCCAACATTTCCAAACAACTCAGAGTTCATCAAAAATATTCCGTGCTGATCATATTTTCTGTATCTACCTGGTGTTTGGAAATGTGGTAAAACACAGTCTCATGTGTTTGATAAATTATATGAAACAGATTTATGCAGCAGATAAGGTATTACAAGTATTACTTTTAGAAGAAAAAAAAACATGGTGTCAGTACTTTCAGAACGTTTTGAACCCCCTGTTGCCTTGTTCTTCACACCTGTAACTAGCTTGTCGCTTTTTGGGTGAACTAAATTAACAAGAGGCAAGTTAACTAATAACAGCATTCAACAATTACAACTAATTCACAACTAATTACAGCATTCGCTCCGACAAAGGGCTCAAAACGCCAGCTTTCAAATCTCTTTACAGTGGCCACAGTTGATTAAACCAAATTATCTTGTAATACTCCCCACCGACGCAGCATCGCAGTTTCTTTAGAAACTTACCCTCTTTAATAACAGGAAGGGCCAGGCTTCAGGCATAAGAGTTGTTATGGGTTATGTCTCTTACTGAAAGCTTTGGTCATTACTTTCCGACTGTCGTTTTTATACATGAAAAAACTTGCATAAGATTTTTAACTCTAAACACCTCAAAACATCTTGATAAGCACCTTACCTTAACAGTGTTGTCATCAGAAGCTGACACAATCCATCTTCCATCAGGACTAAATTTCACAAAATTAATGCCATCTGTGTGGCCCTAAAGGAAAATTACATCAGAGGTAACTCTGTTTCCATATTTAGCTATTAGCACTTTAGCTAATAAATGGTTGCCTGGTACACTTTTTTGTTGCCTCAGATGACTGGATGACTGCTACTTTTGAGGACTGCCGTTTGCCCTTACACGTATTTGAAAAGTTCCAGAGTCTTGGATTGAATGGGAAGTGTCCTGAAACATTTTAATACCCAAAATGCTTGCTTAGTCCTCATTTCTTAACTGCTTTAATAGACATGTACCTTTAATGTGACGATACATCCTTTTCTTCTAACATCCCAAAGCTGCAAGGTAACAAAATCACTTTAAATATCATTTGCGTTTGAAACGCTCCCAGCATTAACCTTAGGTGCAAGCTGGTTCCAGTCTAAAACCGAGAATACAAATAATGGTCTAGTGTACTTGTTGATTATTTACACCTTAGAAGTGTTAATCATACTGTAGCTACCCTAAGTTACTCACCTTCACATTAGTGTCTAAAGAGCCTGAAGCTACAAATTCTCCATAAGGATGAAAATCTATACCACGTATACTACTCTTGTGACCAGTAAGAGTTCTCACAACTGAAACACACACAAAACACTTAAATATGTTAACAAAACGAGCCTTAAAGAACAGAGCACAGTTAACCTAGCAAAGAAATGACCAAAACTAAAACATGCAAACAGAGATCTATGACAAAACTAACATGAATTAGAAAAGGTTCAAAACATTAGCAGGATTTTCACTAGGAAGCACCTAGGGAACTTGCCAGAATGGTATGAGCAAGAAGGGGAAGGAGATGATAACTCATAATGGGAGATCTGGTCCTTATAGAGAAGAGGTACAATGTGACCCTAAAAAAATCTGCCCTCTTTTTCTAGAATGTAACACAACCTTAAGCCTGATCTGTGCCTAGAAGTGCACAATTTTGATACAAATTAAATAACTTAAGATGAGTGTGTAGTTGATAGTTGTATTTGAGCTTACTTTTAGCAGCTTCTAGGTCCCATATCTTGAGTGTTCCTGATTGAGATCCTGCAATAACTAGATCCTCTCCACTGTTAAACTTGACATATTCTACAGGACTTGTATGGCCTGACAAAGTCTGTAAATAGCACAAACGTTTCCACGTTAAAATTCCCTTGTGTAATTAATTGAACAAGTTAAGCCAAAAATTTAAACTGGAAACTAAGTGGTCTTGTTTCATTCTATTCTGGGTTATATAATTCAAACACAAGTAGGTGCACGCAGAGCAAGAAAAAAGACAAGTCCAATTGTGCTACTGAGCCTCGGTAGCCTTGTTAGTGATAATTTCCATAAGGTTAAGACAATATATGCACCATTTCATATCTAATGACAATATTAATCTTACCAAGATAACATTTGGTTTTCCTACAGCCCACATGTTGACTTTTCTGTCTTCTCCACCTGTCACCATTACTCGTCCAGAAGATGGACCAAGTGACAAGCAAGAAACATTGGAGCCATGTGCCACAAACTCCTCTGCATATTGAAAAGACAAAAAAGAATTTCATCATTTAAAGCACTTGTCTAAAAGCTTAGAATCTCGCCATTTATTACTGCTTGTCTTGTTAGAAGTCTACTTTGGATATAGATGCAGCAGTTTGAATATGTACCATGCAGAACATTGTTTCATTTTGTCAATGACTTGTCTAAACATCGAAACATGTTCAATTTCTGTTACTCCCAAAAAATTTTGTTATCTGCACACAAAAAAAAACAGGCACCACGTTTCATTAAGATGTTCAGCACGAGGAATACGGGTTTTCACAGGCACAAAAAACTTTTTGAACTGAACTTTGTAAGAAAAACTTAAGTCTAGATGGCCAAACCAAGCGGACCAAATCGTCCTCTCAGCTGGTCATTTTGCCTGGTACCTGGCCCTTAATGAAATCCCTGAATAACACAACTTAGACCTCTTATACATATATAGCCACCTTATAATTAAAACCAGTTTAAACAGAATTACTACCAAGCTAATTAGTATGTACTATTAAGCATTGTAAGCTGTCTAAATGCCAATCAAGGAAGTTTACATGGATCAGTAGAATTGAAATCACCATACAATTTTGAGAATTTTGAAGTATTTGATTCAAGAAAATAGTCACACAACACAAAGACTAAGCAGTGTTTTTTTTTGGTTTTTTGAATAGTTTGTATTATGTGGAACTCAACCCACCAGTTATTAAGTAATTTGGGTCAAAAAGTACTTAAACACTGGCAAATGGGTTCACTTTTGAGGAATCCCTCAAATGTTTTTGAAAGCTGCCAAGTGTTAATTAAATTATTAATGAAACTGCTTCACTGAAAGTAAACAAAATTATGAAATGTACACATTGTGTGAATAATTTTTATCCCTTAAGTAGCTTGCAGCCTTATAAAAACACCTTGCTACCAAATAGAGTCATTATCGAATTAAACTTCCGCAACCTGACCAGCTCCAGATCTGATTTCCAACCAAATAGTTTTTCTGACTAAAGTTTAGATTATGTCACATAGTGTTTTCATAAGGAACAGCCCATAAACAATAAAATTCAGACTACATCTATATAGCTCAACTTATAAGCTTAATCTCATTAGTTCCTATTCATTTCGGACTATCAAATTCTTTCTTCAAAATTTTAAACTGTAGAACATGTTGTGCCGCCAGCAGATAATGTTTTTTTCTTGGCAGCCAAACACTCGCATTGACAACCCTTTCAGTAGACAGATGCGGGAGGTGACAATGAGCGAAATAATCCATTTAGACAGATGACAAATGTTATTTAGCTAAATATCTCAAAAAAAAATGGCGCGCCCCAGACAAGTTCAAACGTAAATGTCTGACAAGAAATTAATAAACATCCACATGGAACAAACAGGAACGTCTACGGAATAAACAGCATAATTGAATACAAGCCATGTGCCTTTACCTTCTAACGTTCGTTTACGTTCTAAATAGCAATAACCAGCGGATGGAGGTACTGAATGACACATGGTCGCGACGCAAAACGGATATTTTG
>OZ026606.1:22277572-22322572 GCA_964020085.1 Micromussa lordhowensis
TACAAATGAATACAATGTATAAATAGGCAAAAAGTCCAAAAGAGTCAATGTCTCTGTCTTTTCTAGTGCTTCTTGTGTTGCTGTCGAATTTTAGTGGTGCATTTGATTCGCTTGTCGCGGATTAGAAATTCCTGTGCCGCTGGTTTTCAGGGTTGTGTCGCTTGTCGCTTTTATACCCCTTGGAAGGCCTCGTGAGAGTCATCTTTTGTATTGCAGTCGAACCCCTCTGGGACATGGGAGGTGACTGCTTACTGGTAGTAGTAGGGTTGGAGGCTGGGGGCTCCTTGTTAATTAGCATGAGGCTCGAAGATGAAAACAAACAATGTTTGAAGGCTTGTGACTACTGTTGGCACAATGAAGCCTACCACTGTTTTCCCGAGGTACTTGTCGCAAAAATACCATCAGCTTTAGATGTAAAAGTTACCATCACAAACTCATCAGGTTAATTGCTTAGTGAACACGGAATCACATCAAGACAAAAAATTCGTTTTAATTGTGTGTTTAAGTGTTTTTATCAGTTGTCACTTTCTATCTGGGACTCTTATCTGTCGTCACCTTTTCCAAATCAGAGCCAAACTATGTGTATTAAAGAATTGTGGGTTGTGTGTGGTTTATATACAGAAATATGGAGCTAAGCTATTGGTTGGTGCCTGGCAACATGAAAAACAACAGAATGAATTGGTTGAATGAAAAGCGTTTGTTGATACCGTGAGGATTAAGAGTGCCGACTCCCACCAACGCACCACCACAGTTTCTTTAGAAACTTGCCCCCTTTATTATGTGTATTAAATTTTGGGTGGTCACTTTATAGGGGTAAGGACAACAGAAAACCCTCATTTGGGATGACCAAATGTTAGCTGCAGCTGCTTGAGGGGTTTTATTTGACTTTGATAACTTAATAAGGTGTGGCCTTAAAAGAGATTCAACTGTATTTATGGCTCTGTCAATTCTAAGCCCACACATCCCCCCCCAACCCAACAATTGTCAAATGCCTGACAAATGTCCAGAGGGGTGGGATGAGTTGGCTTGGACTTGATGGAGCCATTAAGCTTGTTCAAAATCATTATTTCCTTGTTTCATAGACAAAGTAGATATTAAATTTAATAACTAGGTATACCTATCGATAGAGTGCCAACGAGCGAATAATTTGTGCTATAATAAGGGGTTTATTAATACAGCATAACGGATTTTGGTTCTCTTCTGTTGCAAACATTACCGAGAGAAAATTATAACGCGTTTACCGGCAGGTAACGTTCGTCACGCAATCCCTGAATATCAAGAGTATTGGAATGTATCGCTGGTCGGTCGAACTTTCAGTTCAATATGATGGGCAAAGTCAAACTGAAAGTGAACACGCTAGTTTGATTGATGAACACGACTCGTTTAATCCTGTCGCAAAACAGATTCGATTTGTGTTTTGAACACTGGATTCGACTGTATGATAAACACGCTCGTTCAGTTCTGTTCGGAAACACTGCCGACTCAACCTTCAGTTCGATATGCTAGATTTCAACACTGGATTTGCTCTAGTGGTTCGACTGGTGAACACAATCTTTCCAAAAAAGCTGCCCGATGGAACTTTCAGTTCGATATAGGTAAACAGAGAAGGAATACACTGTTTCGATTCATCTGACACGCTCGTTCAATTCCGTGGTGAACACGCTGGTTCGTTTTCATGTCGATTTTGCTCTTGTCTAACAGTTTTCCTGAATATTCGAATTAGAAGAAGAGTTTTGTAAAGGGTACGCTCCCCAATTGAACTTTCATTTCGATAAAGTGAGAGAGGAAACACGCTGGTTCGATATGTTCTGAGACTATGAAATTGTTCACAGTTGGATAAACACAACAGCAAAGAAAACAATGATATTCCACGAGACAAGTCTAGATGTAACGCGCCTCCTGATTGGCTAAAAACTACAATAGCTCGAATAGTTCCGTCCTTGCAATTGGCTCAAACTGAGCCATTGTTACATCTTACACCTTACAGTTACACTTTTCAGAGCTCGATCGAGAATTTTTCCGCATACGCCATTCTTCGCGCGGCACTATTCTCTGCCGCCTCGCCAGCCGAGCGTCTTCGCTCGGCTGGCTCGTTGGCAATAAATTCCAACACTTTTATAAAAGTAAATAATAAATTGTGATCAAATCTCTTAATGAGTATTAGAGATTCTTTAAAATATTCATGTCATCATTTTTTTTTAAACTTCATGCAGGCTTAACAGAAATTAGAATAATATGGCATCAATTGTTTCTTTCCTCTTTTTAGTTGTTCCTTGATGATACTAAAGTGAAAAACTTTATTACATGTTTCAAAGGTAAGCCTTCCAGTTCCAGCCTGCTCTTTTTACCAGCCTTTTAGCTTCATAACAGAAAAAGTGCAAGATTGAGTGATAGTGATCTATCATTGTTGTGTAGCTTGCAAAAAAAGTTATTACAATAGCCCTTTTTACAGTTCCCGGCGCCATATTGGATTTGTAACCGCGCAAACACGATAGCGAGGCTCCCGGTGACCCGATGCAGGCGTCGTAAAGAATTTTGGTTGATTTCTCAAGTGTGTTGTCAGTTTCTCGAGTATTTTTAGAAATGAATGAAAGTTTAAGCACCGAGGAAACGTCCCCTGTTACTCGAAAGAGAAGAGGAAAGTATTGTGCAGCTTTTGACTGTAATAATAGCGCCTACGACATTAACGGAACGCGAACAAGTTACCATTTCTTCGAGTTTCCTAAGGACGCTAAGCGAAGAAAACGGTGGTGTTCCCTCATCAAGCGGCGACATGGACAGGATGGATTTGTCATTTCCACTTCCACCGTTCTTTGCCATGAACATTTTCGAACCGAAGATATTTCAAAAAAACTTACTGGTCGCTGGATTTTAAAGAAAGGTTTGTGATATTTCGGTCGTTTGTTGTGCTTTTGTTTTGTTTACATGACAACAGTGCTGAGTGCATTTCGCATTTAAACTATGAAAAACTAAAAATGCGAAGATATTTTGGTCTTTTTTAATACCAAGTAGCCCTTAAAGTTTTTTCCAAATCACAGACTGTGCTTGTATTTTTTGAGCGAGTATTGTTTACATTGTATGTTAAAATTTCTGATTATTTTGCTGTCTTGTTTCGTTCACATGACAGCAGTGTTAAGCTAAGAAAATGTAAAACGTTTGTATTGTTCATATGAGTGTTGTTTATTGTGAACTTTATGATTCCAGTGTTTCATAATGTGTTATATGTTTTGCTGGACTTTAAAAGTAATAAATTATTGCAGCTTAATTTATTATTTGTTTATTAATTAATTGATTTATTTATTAGGTGCAGAGCCTTGTCTTTTTAGCTGGACCTTGGGAAAGAAGCAAAGGAAGGCACCAGCGGAAAGAATGCAACAAGTAACCGATGAGTCAACTCCAGAGTCTGTTGGAGAAGCAGTGTCAGCATTGCATGTTGGAGCCTACAGAGCATTTTCCTCTGATGAACCCTCAACTTCTGCTGCTGGTTCATTGTCACAGTTTGATGAAAATGCTGTTGAATTGGAGAGTGAGACCCCTCAAACAGAGCCTGATATTTTCCTTGAACTGCAAAGAAAAATTGCCTTACTTGAAATTGAACTAGCTGACTGCCAGGAAAAGCTCTGGGAAGCAGAAAAGGAAAAAGCAGTGTTACTGGAACGGCAATTTTCACTCGAAAAAATTAAGGATGACAATGCTGCGGTTTTATTTTACACTGGCTTCCCAAGTTATGATGCATTGATTAGCGTCTACAAGTACATTGAACCAAAGCTTGCCAAAATGCAGTATTGGAAGGGCGAAAATCTACTAAAGGAAAGCCAGCCTTATCAAACTGATGATAACAAGCGTAAACCTGGCCCTTCAAGAAAGCTTAGTTATCTGGATGAGTTTCTTCTCGTACTCATGCGACTGAAGGCTGGCCTCTTTGTGCAAGACCTTGCTGACAGATTTGGTATCAGTACCAGCCTAGTATCTAGGATTTGTATCACCTGGATAAATTTGTTGTACTATGAAATGAAGGAACTGTTTCCATTCCCCACTCAGGAACTTGTCCGCAAAAACATGCCAAAGGAGTTTGCTCAGTATGCCACAACCAGGATCATTCTAGACTGCACGGAACTATTTATTCAGCGGCCTTCTGCTATGCTGGCCCAGTCAGAGACATGGTCCGATTATAAACATCATAATACCTGGAAGTTGCTAGTTGGGGTAACCCCAAATGGACAGGTAACTTTCCTGTCAGATCTCTGGGGAGGGCGTGTGTCTGATAAGCAAATAACAAGAGAGAGTGGAGTATTGGATTTGTTGGAAGCGGGTGACAATGTCATGGTAGACCGAGGATTTGACATTTCTGCAATTGTACCTGCTGGTGTTTCAGTTAACATGCCACCATTTCTGGCCGGTCGTGAACAAATGACGGCAGCTGAAACCGAAGAAACTATGAGCATCGCTTCAGTCCGTATTCATGTGGAGCGTGCAATTGGCCGCATTAAGACTTACCACATTTTAGATGGCATTTTACCGAACACCTTAAGCCCTTATGCAACACAAATTGCAACTGTCTGTGGCCTTCTGACAAATTTTCTACCCCCTTTACTGCCACCGGCTAATAGCTCATGATTCCCGCTTAAGCTTTCATATAGTGAGTGTGTGTATACATTCCGTAATTTTGGGCTGATTAACAGGCAGGCTGCCCTGGTTAGCTGGGATGACTTTTGTTCAGTAGCATGGCTACTTGGCCAAAGCTTGAAAGAAAATGGCGTTTTTAAAGCGACTATAACAATATCATTGTCTGCATGTTAAATAGGCGGAATGTTTTTCTACTTTTGTTGCATTTTACAAGTGTGACAGAAGCCCAGCTAGCCAGCTCAGCCCGGTTCATGTAATCAGCCTCTTAGCTTCCATTACTTTCATATTCTATGTAACCATTGGGATTTTGTACCACTGTCTTATTAACCAACCAGGGGGTCTGTATGGGAGAATTTTGACCTTGGTCATGAGTACAGGCTGAATGAAGTGAGATCTGTACTCATGACCAAGGTCAAGATTGTCATATACAGATAGACAACCTAAGCTCGGTTAATAAGCTTTTTTTTTCTATGGAAAAATCTGACATTCCTTTTGAGACACAGACATAATTAATATAAAACACATAATCATGGAACCAAGTGTTTACTTTATTTCAGTAGAAAATGAAATTACATGTATTTTTTGCACTGTTCATGCTTAAAGAAAAGAATGGTTTTGAATTTTACCCTTAATATTTACAAGTATTCATTGTTCACCTCATTTTGCTCTCTGAAGTGTTAACTTTAAACCACTTCTTGAGCTTGAATAGTGTCCGAATGGAAGCCAACCACCATGTAGGTAAAGGACCTTCCCTCTTTTCACTCGTCCGGTCAGCACCTCAGGAAAAAAAGCCCTTCGATAAAAATAATCAATCTTTGGTAACAAGTCATCGCGCCATTTGCTGTTATCAAAGTGAATTTTTTCAATAAACAGTGGCATGTTTTCTCCAAAGTACACTACTAAAAAAATGCCTTCAAGGGGTATGAGGGAACAGTACAGCTGACCTTGAATTTGACAAAAGTAGTTGTGGTTCCTTTTCAGTTGAACAGACCCATCAGCTAGTTTTTCCAGGAAAAAATTCTTTGCTTTACAAGCTTCATCGACAGTCATGCCAGCTTTGCTGAAAGGAGACTTGATCTCCATCCCCCATTTTTCACCAGTGTCCATTATTGTCACTATTCTGTCCAAGCTTGCGCCGAGGTATGGTTTGTCCTTTGACAATGACAATCCCGTTTCCTCCACCTTTACTCTGATTCCATCCTGACCCATTTCCTTTATAAATAAATTTACAGCTTTTTCTTCACTTTCGATTCCATATTGGACAGCTTCAGTTGTAAAGTTACCATAAAGTATTGCCTTTATTTTATTTGACGGCTCCACTTTTGTTTTGGCAGCATTTCCAAAATTTGATGCTGTTAACACAGTTTTCCTTTTTTCAAACCAAAAATCGTTTTTTGATTGCCCTCTGGTCAGCCTCTCAGTTTCCTTGATCTCCTCTGGTGTAGTGGTTAGGCTCGTAACATGTTCATCGATCATAGTTTTAAAGCGATTAGTAGCTATGTCATAGCTGTCGGTGAAGGCAACAGTTTCCTCGACTAGCTCTTCAGTCTCTTGAAGGGTGGGTTCCTCAGAACAGTTTGATTTTAGGTCGTGAAAGAGGAAGAATGAGCTTGAAGGCAGACAGTTTTGGAGGTTTTCGCTTAAAGTTTTGAACCCATCTGCATCCCTGTTGCGCTGTTGTGGTGGTCTTGGGTCAAAGTTTATCAACTTTGGCTTGAGGCGGATGTTTTTCTTTCCAAACCTTATTTTTCTTATTAAGACCTGGTCAAGGGGTTTGGCTGCAACGCTCTGATTTCGTGGAACAACCCATACAGAAAGACGCGATGTACAAGACAGAGGTTCAGGATGATTTTGAAGACCGCGTCTTGTGAAGTCTTCTAAGGCAAACAGCACACCTCCTATATGATTGCACTTTCCTTTTCCTTGCATGCCAAGCCCCGCGGGACAGGTACAGGCTGAGCGTAATATATCACACTGAGGTGTGAACTCCACGACCACGCGGTAAGGCGACTTTTTCATCGATGGCAGAACAGTGGCTTTCACGTACGTCTTGCCATCATAGGATTTGCTTTCCAGCCTCTTAACGTTCCCTTCAAAGAAAAATTGATACGACTTCAATTTCTTGTAGTTTGTTCCCTTGAGAACAATGTGGCGGTACTTGCGAGTTGACACAACAAGGTAGTCGTAAAGCTGAATGAAATTCAGCTCGGGGAGCAGACGCAAATCAGTGGACCATCCGAGAGCCGAGATTCTTCGTAAAGTATCATCATACTTGAATTCGCCTCCATTTTCTGCAGTACTTTGATCATTCTGAGGAATATTATCGGCAGTTTGCTGTTGATTCTCACCCGGTCGTAGCACATTACGCATTAGAATAGCGTATACCTTTAACACCAAGTCCGCTTTAATTCCGCCCGTCGCTTCCGAATTTGAACGTAATATCTCCCTCAAATCTTTCACTTTTAACTTCTGGATATCCTCTAGCGTTGAAATCTCCTTATCTTGGTAAACAAGCACCATTTTCGACTGTTTTCGAAGCGATTGAACGTGAGAAGCCTATTGCGATCAGCTGTATTTACTGCTTTTGTATTACGCGGGTCACCGGGAGCCTCGCTATCGTGTTTGCGCGGTTACAAATCCAATATGGCGCCGGGAACTGTAAAAAGGGCTATTGTATTTCAGTCTGTCATCGATTTCTTTGTGACTAGTTAATGGGGCAGGCAGCTTGTTTGTCCCAAGTAATATTAAGTAAGGATGGTCTTCCCAAAAATGTGAGCACACTTGATTTTTTTCAAATAAATTAGAGCAAATTCAGGTTTAGCATTATATCTTCTCAGTTGTCACTTTTGTTGTATGGTTGACTGACAGCACTGTTAGGCAAAATATTGACAGGAGGGACAACATTCTGTCTAGGAAAAGATGTCTTTAATTTGTTTTTGCATCTCCTATTTCTGGGAAGTCTTTTGAGTCCTGGTAAAAAATCATCATGCCCTCCCCCATCAGAACCTTGTGTTGCACTGGACGTTTTTAACTTTCATGATTATTTTTAGACAAGCAGTTTCTCAAGTTCTTCTTCAAGAGACTGAAACAAAATAACACGACAAAGTTCAAGGAGGACTTCCCATTTATTTCCCCATGTGGTCAGGAAATGAACTATATTCGCTGTGATGATTTGCCAGTTGTTTTCTCTACAATTATTGAAGATTCTGACAACACCAGCGAGTCACCTGGACGGTTGACATTCAGTGGAATTGGAGACACTTTAACATTTCCATTTCAACCAGAAAAGGTCTGCATGTTACCAGAGAGTGGAAGAATTTATCACCCAGGTCCAGAGAAAGTGGGAGGGGCTGCACTGATTAAATCCAGTCTAGCTATTGAATTGAGTCCATGCTTTGAATACAGAAAAGGAGTCCAGGAGAATGATCCGCCAACGCATTTCAATTGGAAAGGAGTTTGTTATGAGCTGGACAATTCAATGTGGAAGTGTCTTAGGTCATCTGAAGTGGAAGAACTAATAAAAAGAAAATCTTAATAATATAATGTCAGTTAATCAGTAATTTATTTCATCTCAATGATGATCCATTTTAAGAAGCCAGGGTGTTTGAAGTGGCAATTCCATCTCAATGTATTGAAATAAATACCAATGAAAACAAATCAGAGAAAGGTCAGAGAAGGTAGTAATTTTCTCTTCTGCCTCTGTGGAGAGGCCAGGAAAATGCCAGAAATAGCTTGAAAGGCAGTTATCTGAACACTTGATACAGGGCTTCACCCTAGGCTTCAGTTCATATGCTTTGTACCGAGAAACGTCAAAAAGAGAGAAACTTTGTACTCTTTTACCTTGGTACAAAGCATGTACATGTACTGTAAGAAAAGGGTCCAATTGCAGGGTGACTGGGCTTTTGACTTTGTCTGAATTTCAGTGAGGATAATCATGGCACAAGAGTACAGCTGACAGATGTACAAAACCCCAACATTTACACGATACCATACAAGACATGGCTTGGCTCAAGTACAAGCTGCCTTATTTGGATGTTTAAACATCATTTTAGGCTCCCTTGAGGTTTCAAAGGTCTATTTAATTGTGGCCTTGTGCCTCACCAGGGCAAAAAGGATGAGAGAGTGAGTGATTTACTGCAACTTACTAGTAGAAATTCATTTAACTTGTAGCAGAGTCCTTGTTAGAAAGTATGGCTCATTACAAGCCAGTTGTGTATTTATTTTTTTATTGCTCAACATTATCACCACAGATTGATTTTTAACTACATGTACAGTGTACTAATAATCAGTGATATACCTGTCATATGACTCCTAGGAATTCTGATTTGCAAGATCTACCATTAGTTTGTTAAAAAGTCTCAAAAATAAAAATCATTTTTACTAACAAATACTTAGACTCACTTCCTTTTCATAATGTTCATTTTAACAACACAACAGTTTCTAGAAAAATTATGCACATTAATTTTACAACAATGATTAATTTACAGGAATGTACAATTTTGATTATGAATACGTGTGTGTAAATTTTTCAAAATCACATTGGCTTGAAGGAATCCTGGCTCACAATGGCCACTTCATTCTATGAGATGCACCTGTATGAATCATGGTAGTTTTTAATGTATTCATGAAAACAAATACAGTTGTAGCTTTCTTTGCAACCACTCGTAAAGGACCAGCTCTAGTTACAACCACCTTTTTGAAACCCTGTTTGAACTGTGAATTGAAACTTTGTAATGAAAAGCTCCCATAAGCAACCACAACCACTTTTGGGATTACCCAACTGGACTTTTCCTTTTGTTTTTAAGCTTTTTGAAGCGACCACTCGAAAGTCTTTTAGACACAATAAAACGCAACTCATTATGCACTAGTATTTCGATTTGGGGTTACTTTGGTCAAAAAACTGAACGTTAAGTTTAGCCTTGTCTATATCAGATATTAAGACACCCATTAAACATATTCTTTTGTTTTTTTCTTTATGAATTAATGTGTTTCTGAAGCTCTCATAAGCGACCACACTGTATTAATTTTACCATGTGGTCACTTATGAGAGCTCATTCTTGTAAGCGACCAGCTCTAGTTGCGACCACTTTTTCGAATTCAGAGGTGGTCGCTTACAAGTCAGAGCTTCGACTGTATCTAGTCCAAGATACAACTATTATGAATACAACTACACTACCATGATTCTATTACAGTAGGAATATCTCATAGAGAGAATAAGCCACTACAGAAGTGCATTGATAACTAGTTCTTAATCAGTGGTGGTGGTGTTAATCCATAAAATGTGGTAACTTATGGCTCAAAGGGTGCTAATTCTAGTCATCTCTGATGAGAACAGAGAGATAGTAGGGGTTACTAATGATTTAATGGCCATTTTCACAATGCTTTGTGCCCAGCTTCTGCTCCCTTTTTATGAGCAGTGCCCAGAGGTGAAATGTGTAACTAACATGTTAGCTAAGAACTCCTTTCCTATAAAACAGCAGCTCTGGTTATGTCAGTAGATGTATAATTTATATATGTACATCATTTTTTGCTACTGCCATGCTAGCTTTCTTGCTTGCTGAAAATTTGACTGGAACCCTTCTTCATCCATGATAAACCAGACTTGTGTGCATTAGCTGTTGGAAGGCTCTCGGGTTTGCTCTGTTGAGACCAAGCAGAATAATTATGATGACTTTGCTCTACTTAAACCTAATCGTACCTTTATGGTACACTTTGGCAACAAATCAGGAAAGTTTGGTTGAGCCATGGTTTGTATTTTGGCGAGACATAGTTGACCCGAAATACCCATGGCGAGACCAAATGAGCCTGATGTGCTGGCAAAGGTTGCCAAAAAGGTATGATTTAATGTACCCACATTCGTCCAAGTGAGCATGACATCATAGCCATATCAGGTCAGTGACTTGATATCAGAGGATATCAGGACGGCAGACACAGCTTCTGATTGGCTAATTGTGAATTTTGGTATGGTACATGTAATTCATGGAATTGAAGTTCCTATTTCACTCGTGCCTTCATTAAAAAAACATACTTTTTATTTGCTGCCATCAGGCAGGTGGTTTTTATCATGTTGGTGCCAGGATTATCAAAGAATACCTTACCACAGATTTTCAAGGATGTTCCAAACTTTATTTCATTCATTGGAGTTTACACATTTTTCAAGTGTGTCAGTTAAAGCTTGTAGCTCAATTTTTTTTCAGCAAACCTAAAACACGAGTCTCGATGAGAAGGAACTTCCTGTGGTCACAATAATGACTACACTAAAGTGCAACTCCCCAAATTTTTTCCCTTTAATAAAATCTACTAGTTTTCCCAATTACTTCAGCAAAAATTATCTTGATTGATAAAATCCCTGTGATTCTAGGGGTGTTTTAAGTTGCAATTTCTGTGCCCACGACTGAGCACAGTGGGATCTGGGTTAGGCTTCTTGTGACATCATTGAAGGACAAAACACTCGAGAGGGATGTTTGGCTGGGATTTGAGCACTGTGAAAACATATTTGGGGTGTTCGTGCTTCAAATTTTATCAAAAATGGACAAGACTTTCAAATGAAAGAACTGCATCATCTAGCAATACAATTCAGAGTCTAGCTACAATTAGGACGGCTATGATGTATATATTTTTCTTTTCTATTTTGAACGGCGGGTCACCAGTCGAGCCCGCCACACTGCAAGTCACAAACAACAATTTGCCAGCCCATTTGGCTTATAATCTACCCATCTACATACAATGCTTCCTTAAGTACTCTTAGCGAACCCCTGATAGGTCAGATCATAACAATGAGAGCAAATTTTTCTGCTAATTGAAAAATATGAAAAAATTCGTAATTTTCCCTATTCTTGGCCAACTATCCTTCCTTATAAAAATGTAGATGATCTAGGAGATAAAACCAAAAACTGACTAAAGGTAATATACATTGGGATCAAACTTGTCACTTTACCTGAGTGTCAATAATTTGATTTTTTATTTCATCATGCTGATCTGGACCAAGTTCAATAAATCTGTTTGTGAACACAAAAACAGAAAAAGTTACCTTTAAAATTGTATCTAGTTTGTTCAATCATCCATTCTTCCATCCACAATATTTAGCCAAATATGTATACATTTGAACCCCTATTAAGCCAGCTATTAAATGACCAACCCTATTAGGCAGCCAATAATCAAAGTCACAATGAGGGCTTTCTATTGTTTTTACCTCTATTCCCTCTTAAGGCAGCCAGTATCCACCGAGAGCAGCTGTTTAATATTAGGATTAAATGAATTACTAACCAAGCAATTAATATTTACAATTGGTTATGAACAAGTCCATTCTCTAAGTCTTAATTACTTCAGGTGTGTCAAAGGTCTATATAGAGGTATAAAATTAATAACTGCCCTTAAAATGGGAGTGACATCTTTTCGAGAAGTAAAAAGCTTGATTTAAATTTATTTAGAAATTTACATGTAAGTGTTCCCAAACCATGTCATACTAATTCCAGTAGACTAGACACCTGGAAGGAATAGACCATGTTTTGTGTTTTTGGTATTTGACAGGAACTAGCTTGCAACTGAGACTAATGAAAATGACATTTGTCTCTTTTTAATGATATTCCCCCACATGAACCTCCATTGAAAGTTACTTCCAGTCCAATACCGAGAATAAAAATATGGGCTTTTATGACTGACATGTCAGGGTAGTGACATTTGAAGAACCTTTACTGAGGTTTAAGTCAACTGACTAGGAGCCGAGGGCTAGCATACCAAACAATTCTTCAACTTCAATCAAGCACTGACATCTAGCTGATTTTCTTTTTTCTTTTCTTTTTTATTACAATAACTGCACATTGCCACTGCCTCATGGACAGTAAAACTGCCAAATCTGAGAACATGAAAAAAATGTTGTTTGTGTCTCTTACCTAATTGCATGAGGATCATCTGCCAGAGGCAGATGTAACTCATTTAGACAGGTTTTCAGTGACATGTTCACTTTTTGTTTAAAAGTATCTCTATCATTTTCATACCTGTAGGTGAAAAGAACAGCAATTATATCAATAAGAGTTTCAAAAGTTGTTTCTTTTAATTCTTGATTTAATTTTGGTGAGGGGTACAATATGTATACCGGTAAATAATAAATACTACTGACGGATTCCAAATATTACCCTTTCAATGAACATACCAGGTGACAGCAAAGTAGTTGCCATAAATTTCATGTGCTTCTACCTTCATCAATGTCTTATTTTGCAACTGGCATTTTGGAGAGTTGTGACAACTGCAGTGCTGTATGAATGATGGTCAGGATGGGGGGGATTACATATGAAAGAGATTACATATGAAAGGGGTGGAGAAGCTTGTTGTCTCGCTTAGGGGTGTAAATTTCGGATTATTGTCTCACTAAGGGTGTTCATCATATGTAGCCCTTATGTAGCTGTGAAGGTTTTGTTTAGGGTTTCACACAAAAGAAATATTAAAATATTTATATATTTAATATGTTGCAAATATGGCGTCTCTCAGGGTTCAAAAAATCCTGGGCCACGCCATGTTTGGTCTCCTTTAGGGGTTTAATTCAAAATTTCTGAAGAGCATCCCCACCGACCAGCCCACAGTGGGAGGAGGCATTCCATGTTCAACTGTTACATGCAGATCATGTTATGGTATATACCTTACACACAAGCCTGGTAAATAAATGACTTGCACGGCTCACAAACAGACTTGCTTTTTATGTCTATTTTGCCGCCTTCTTCTCAGTTATGTAATTCTTTCTATGCATATGATGTCACTGCGGCAATGTTGGTGGTCGGACATAAACAAAACCTCATGATAGTGAATCTTTAGCCTCTGGACACCAACATGGCTGCCACATATCTTTCTCATCAACAAGGTTACAGATAGTACTCACAAGCTGGCAGCTTCAGGGTTGAGTGGATTCTTCATATCAATTTTATAAAATATTCTCCTAGCATACAGCAACACTTGACACAAGCGATTTATGTTTCTCCTGAATATGGGAAAAATAGAAAGAGTAACAACAAAGACAAACATTATTATGACACTGTGGCGACACAAAGGCAATTTTCTGCTGGAGAACATAGTAATTAATGAAATTTGCTTTGAAAACTAATTGTTTCTTTGTTGTATCACCAGAAAAAAAAATAAGCACTATAATTTTATAGTAATGCAAAAAATATTATTTTATTAACTAGGTGCCACGATAGGTGTATACTTTCGTCAAGAAAGATCAAATTTCAATATTTCTTTGCTGATAAGTAGCAAAATATTGAAATCTCAACAGAATTTTAAACAGATCGTTAAATATAAAGCAGTGATTAACAAAACTAATAAAGACCACTCTACCTCCACTTTGGAAAAGCTCTTTTCACATCCAGTTCTCCAGTCTCCATATTTACAACAGGATGAAATACAGGGGGCTTAAAAATAACGCTCTGTGAAATAATAATAATAATATTTAGCTTTAGTTGGAATAGAACACAATATAATCACTAATCAAAGTGCATACATTACTGTCCACAACCACAGCTACAATGTAGGCAGAACTTCAACTCTTCTGAGTAAATTGTTATTAGAGGTACAGTAGTCAAAGAAGGTGAATGGATGGATAATTTGCAGGTCAAAATAAAATTCTGGCTCAAATGATTTTAAATTTAGTTAAATTATATTTAACAAAGTTAACCGCCACGAGCTAAGCGTGCAACCTCCTGGTCAGCGGTCGCGTGCTCAAGTGCAGGCTCACATGGTTGGTTCCAGCTTCATTTCAGGGTGTGTTAGTATTTTCGTTAGTGGAGTGTGAGCAGCTCGTGTTGCTCGTTGTTTTCTCGGGCTGTTTTAGCAATTTTAGCGGTTGTCTTGGAGCAGCTCACGCTGCTAGCTTGTTAGCAACGGTTTGCCTGCGTTCCAGCTTCGTTTCAGCGTGTGGCAGCGGTGTGTGAGCAGCTCGTGTTGCTCGTTGTGTTAGCAGTTGCCTGGGAGCAGCTCACGCCGCGGGCTTGTCAGCAACAGTTTGTCCCGTTTCAGCTCCGTTGTCAGCGTGTGTTAGTGTGTGAGTAACTCGTGTTGCTCGTTGTTTCTGCGGTTGTCTTGGCAAAGCGTACGATGCGGACGACGAACAACAGCTTATCGACCGTTACCCTGTCAACTGCTTCGCCGTCCAGCTCCAACGACAGCTCGACTTCTACAACGTCGGCTTCCACCTCGATCCTCACCTCGGCTTCGTCCCAGAGTGTCAGTTTGCCGGATAATAATGCCCTTTCTCTGGCGATTTCACAGGCGTTGGCCGACTCCTTACCGGCGCTGCTGTCATCTCTTCGGGAGCACGCGGTGCAAAACACGTCCTCCAGTTCGGTTCCATTGGCGCCTTCAGCTTCGTCCGCCATTGTTCCGCCCGCCACTGTTCTGGGCCAGTCTCTTCCTCAGTCAGGTACGTTTGGACAAGTAGTTCCTTCGTTTATTCCTACATACAGCACCCTAAGTTCACCTGCCGTGGTGTCCTCGCTATCCCCCGTCACACTTCCACTTTCCCGCCATTATCGTTGGGGGGCTCTCTTGGCGCCACAACGTTTTCTTCGACGACGCCCACTCTCGGATCGGATTTTCCTGTTGGCCCGGGGTATTCTCCCATCCCTCATAAGTTGGTGGTAAAAATCACAGGAGGACAGTTTATCGAACTGGCTGACCTTTTGTCGGACAACATCAAAGCCCAGGACACGCAACCGCAGGCTTACTTGGAGGGAAAGTTATTAGTGGAGAAGAAAAAGCGCGTTGTGGAAATAACGGACATTGTTACCTGGGTAGAGGCTTTCTCAATTTTTTGCTTGGTGCTTTGCAACTCGTTTCCTTCCCGCTGGCTTGACCTTCATAAATACAAGTTGCTGATCATCCAAACTGCTAAGCGTTTCCGTGACAGGTCCTGGCTCAGTTATGACATTGCGTACAGGAAGGAAGCAGCGGCCTCAGGTTCCACAGATTGGTCTCGCATGAATGCTGATCTTTACAATTTCCACACAAGATCTCCCTCCGCTTCAACATCTCTACCGGCCCCTGCGCCATTGCTAGCTTCACCGTCTTCCGGGGCACCTGCTGCCACTGGCAACTCAAGCGCCACACAATACTGCCACTCATGGAATGATGGGCGTTGTAGCTGGCCCTTTGGCCGTTGCCGGTTTCGTCATGCCTGCGAATCGTGCGATGGAGACCATCGAAGTACCCACTGCCCACACCGCCCCCCACGCAGAGCCCGGTCCCGCTCCCCCAACCAGCAAAAGGGGGGCCGCCGCTACCGCTGACCCTCCGAGCACAGCTCATCTTGTAAATAGCTCTGTTTTGTCTCCGTTGATCAACGTTCGTTCGTTACAGTTGCGTTCTCCTCAAGTTCCAGTTTCTTCACACGCTACCACAGACTCCCCCAGCCTGGCCAATCCTGTACAAAGCTCTGATTCTTCTTCGTTGATTTATGTTGGTCCGTCACAGTTGCATCCTACTCGTGTTCTAGTTTCCCATCATGGTACCGCAGACCCTCAGAGCCCAGCCTATCCTGTACATAGCTTTGATTCGTCGCCGTCGATTAACAGTTGCCCTTTACAGTGGCATTCTCCTCCAGCTCCAGTTTCTCAACACGCTGGCCTTCAACCTGTCTCATCGTCTTCTGAGGACACCACCTCCACTCTTCCAGCAGCATGCCCCTTAAAACCAGTGTCACAGCTTTCCCCCATCATGGTGGACAGACTGCAGTATGAACTTCGCAACTATCCACACCCAGACAAAGCGGCCTATGTCATCCAGGGTCTACGTCATGGTTTTCACCTCGGCTTCAACCACAAGATTTCCCTTAAGTCAGCTCCAGGAAACATGGCTTCAGCTATTGCGAACCCCCAGGTCATAGATAATTACCTCCATACCGAAGTACAATTGGGCAGGGTGGCAGGCCCTTTTCTTCGGCCCCCTTTCCAGAGTTGTCATGTCAGTCGCTTTGGTGCCATCCTCAAACGCAATCAGCCAGGTAAATGGCGCCTTATCCTGGACTTGTCCAGCCCAACGGGTCACAGCGTCAATGATGGAATTGCCAGCGAGGATTACTCCCTCCAGTACATGAAGGTGGACGACATCATGGCTGGCATTATGCAGCTGGGTCGGGGCACCCTGATGGCTAAATTTGATGTTCAGAGCGCTTACCGCATTGTACCAATCCACCCAGAGGATCGCCCACTATTGTGCATGAAATGGCAAGGGGCTTATTACGTGGACACGGTCCTTCCTTTTGGCGTCAGGTCCGCTCCTTACATTTTCACTTGTATTGCTGACCTGGTTGAGTGGATCGCAAAACAGAATTACAACGTTCCTTCCTGATGCACTATTTAGATGACTTTCATACCCTTGGCCCACCTGGCTCTCCTGCTTGTCAACGCAATCTGGATAACTCCATCCATTGTTTTTCTCAGCTTGGCATCCCCCTCCACCCAGAAAAATTCGAAGGCCCTTGTACGTGTATGACTGTCCTGGGGATTGAACTAGATTCCGTACTCCTACAGGCTCGTCTTCCAAAAGACAAGTTTGACAATACAACTGCTCTGTTAGAACAATGGTCTCACAAGAGTTCCTGTAAACGGAAGGACCTCGAGTCGCTAATTGGTCATCTCCAGCATGCCTGCAAGGTGGTTCCTCAAGGTCGCTCCCTCTTACGCCGCATGATTAACCTATTGTGTGCGTTCAATCGTGATGATCATCCAATTCGCCTCAACCGGGAGTTCTTTCTCGACCTCACTTGGTGGCGAGAACTCTTTCGCTCTTGGAACGGCTGCAGTTTTCTTCAGTATCCCCAGTGGGCCCCCTTGCTGGACTTTGAGGTCTCTTCAGATGCGTCAGGTGCTCTAGGCTATGGTGCCTTGTTCCAACGCCAGTGGTTCTCAGGCTCCTGGCTGGCCTCGCAGGTCTCCCAGTCAATTGAGTACAAGGAACTTTTTCCTATTGTGGTTGCAGCCTACATATGGGGTCCTCTATGGACATCTAAGAGGGTTAACTTCAGATCCGACAACAGCTCAGTGGTGGCAATCCTGCGGTCAGGCACCTCGAGGGCCCCCGACATAATGGTTCTGGTTCGTTACCACTGTCTTCTAGCGGCACATCACTCCTTCTCCTTCACAGCCTCCTCAGTCAGGGGAAAGTGTAACCCCATCGCTGATGCGCTTTCTCGCTTTCAGTTTCAGCGTTTCCGTCAGTTGGCCCCTCACGCAGCACTCCATCAGACCCAGATCCCTCGGCAGCTCCTCTTGGACTTGGATCTTGGCTGACAGACAAGTGTCAATTCTACCTAACTCATGGCCTTGCTCCATCGACACAGAATTGCTATTCATCAGCTCAGCGTCGTTTCATCACCTTCTGCATTCAGGATAATCGCCTCCATCCATCTGGATCCGTGCTTCCTGCCAGTGAAGAAACGCTCATACGTTTCTGCGCTCATCTCGCAGATACTCTCCACCACTCTTCAATTAAGGTTTACCTGTCAGCAGTTAGATCTCTTCACGTTGATGAAGGTCTACCTGACCCTCTCGTGGGCTGTCTCCAGCTGCGACGCGTTCTGCGTGGCATCAAGCGCCATCAAGGATCAAACCAACCGAAGCGTCAACCCATCACAAGTGATTTGATGCGCGTCATTCATCGTTCACTAGATTTCTCCTCCCACAACCATACAATGCTATGGGCCGCTTGTTGTATCGGGTTCTTCGGTTTCCTTCGAGCTGGTGAGTTTACCGTCAACGCCCCATTTGATCCAGCCATTCATCTCTCAGTCAACGACATCCAAGCTGACTCGTTGTCTAATCCTAAGAGCTTCAGGATCCTCATAAAATGCTCCAAGACAGACCCCTTTCGCCAAGGCTGCTTCGTCTACATCGGTACTGGTGGGCAAGACCTCTGCCCTGTACGTGCTTTAGTCCAATATTTGCACCTTCGTGGCCCCGCTCCAGGCCCTCTTTTTCGTCTCGCTGATGACACACCTCTAAGCCACCAGTGGTTGGCCTGCTCCATTCGGTCCATTTTTTCCTCAGCCGGAGTTCCGGGCTGTTTTTCAGGTCACAGCTTCCGCATTGGTGCGGCCACCTCAGCAGCTACTCGGGGAATCCCGGATCACCTTATCAAAACCCTTGGCCGATGGTCCAGCGATGCTTACCAGCTCTACATTCGTACGCCAGTTGATACCATCATCGGTGTGGCAAGCCAACTGTCTTAGGTATTTTTGCGTTTTATTTCTTTTTTCCCCTCCTTTTTTTTGGGCTTAGGGTGCCTCGGGACCTTGGCGAGTTCAGGGCCATGGCTTCCCCCAGCCATGAGCCCTTCCTTCTCTCCGACCTAGGCCGGCGGCTAGGTCGAAGAGTCCCTTCGGCATGGAATGGGGGCTCATGGCTGGGTTGCGGGGATTGGCCAGCCATGGGAGCGGTAGTCTATCTAGGGGCTGGCTGGCCACAGTGGAAGCCCTTGGATATCCCAGGCACCCACCTTCCATTTAGCGAGGCAGCGGGTTAAATTTAGTTTAATTATATTTAACAAAGTTAACTGCCACGAGCTAAGCCTGCAACCTCCTGGTCAGCGGTCGCGTGCTCAAGTGCAGGCTCACATGGTTGGTTCCAGCTTCATTTCAGGGTGTGTTAGTATTTTCGTTAGTGGAGTGTGAGCAGCTCGTGTTGCTCGTTGTTTTCTCGGGCTGTTTTAGCAATTTTAGCGGTTGTCTTGGAGCAGCTCACGCTGCTAGCTTGTTAGCAACGGTTTGCCTGCATTCCCCCTCCCTCTTTTCTTTCCTTCCACTGATTCTATCAGTGTTGACGGGTGCCTGGAATGGGGGCTCATGGCTGGGTTGCGGGGATTGGCCAGCCATGGGAGCGGTAGTCTATCTAGGGGCTGGCTGGCTGGCCACAGTGGAAGCCCTTGGATATCCCAGGCACCCACCTTCCATTGAGCGAGGCAGCGGGTTAACCTAGTTTAATTCCCAATTTCCTTTGTCTTCTAACCCTAATTATTTATGATCCTGGATGAATACTTACATGTAGGGTTAAGATACAAAGGAATTTCATTTTAACCTGAATTTCATTTTGAACTGCAACATATTCAAGACTTATTTAACTGGATGTCAGGGGATAATCATTGACCAACACAGCCTTCAGATGCACTTGATGCCTTTCAACATGAGTCATATTTGTATAATTTACTTTTAAAATAATACTTACAGGACAATCTCCATCTGGAAAATTTTCTGGAATTTTCATGATAAACTTGAAAATGCCATCTTGATAAGAGCCCATTCTGATAAAAATCACTCCGTACCAGACTGAAAAATTATTAGCAAAAAAACAAGCTTAACAAGGATACAGCAATACAGGTCAATAGATATTACCTGTGTAGGCGTAGCCAATAAGATCTATTTGCCATTATGGTCAGCCACAGGGTTGTGCTAAATTCTATCACTAAAAGCTTGAGCATTATATAATAATAACATTGTGTGTTTCCAGAGTTTTGATTGATTCTGCAGCCAGTGGATATCAGCCACTAGTATTACCATGCCTGACAGATATGGTCAACAAAATAAGATTTACTGATATTTTGTTGTTGTCTTAAATAATATACAGTCATTATCAAACTCCTGCTTGTTCACCTCACCTCACCTATCTTCTCTGCACTCTGTTACGCATAAGGCATGAGGCTTGTTCATATGACAATTATAGCGGAGTTCCTGCGCGCCGAAGCCGCATGAGAGGAGCCCCATACCCATATAGGAAAGAAAAGGAAACCCATGAATTGATTTTCTCAAGGTTATCATGGCTAGCAGTATTGCTCATGGGCGCATACGCACAACGGCAGCGACGATGACTGAGTCGCACAAGATGGCAGTCATACTCCAGCTAATAGGTTGACAGAGACATGCACCCTTGGTTCATAGCATCGTTGTTTGATATTGGACATCCATGTTATGGTCAATTGACACCTTTCAAAACAAGGTATCCACTGACCAGTATCACATGACCATATCACAGGCTCAAGTTTAGAGGTCATCAAGGTCACATGTTTTTTTGAAGTTAACCACTGACCAAGTACTGGTTTTCGATTGGACCGTGGGCTCATGTTAGGTTAACTTGTTGTAAACAGGGCCGAGTTGTTCGGAAGGCAGTTAACGCTAACCCAGGATTAAAAGTTAACTGAATTGTAACTTTTTCTTCTATAGAAATGTTTTTCACTGCTTTTTTTTTGTGTATTTTGTGATTATTAAACTGAAAACAGAAGGCCAAAGAATATACAGAAAACCTCACTGCAAAGTTACAAAACTCAAATCAAAATTCTACCTTATCCTGGGTTAGCTTAATTGGGCTCTAACTCGGCCCAGGAGCTACGCTTTATATATATATTACATGTAAAATCATGTACATGTAAAGCGCTGAATGAGCCATCTACCATCTTATACCCAATGCATCCTTGACAAATAGTTGTTCAATATTAGACATATCTCCAGCTGTGTAGGATATGACTAGTGGATGTTTCTGATTTAAATTTTCTTAGTAGATACTTACTCAAAGGAGACTTGGCAGCTGGTAAAACATAGACACCTGGGAGTCTTTGACTTCTAAGCTGGTTACTGTTGAGATAAGAAGATAAGAAAATGTGTCACAACATCTCATCAAGTCAGGGTTTAACTTTGGTGGAGTATTGTTCTTTTACTGAAATTTATGATGCTGGTCCACCTAGGAAAAGTGATTACTTTCTAAAGAAACTGTTGTGCTACGTCAGCAGGCTTAAGGTGGCTCAAAACATTAATCTTTCCGTAAGAGGCCTGGGCTCTAACGCGCATTTCAGCGCGAGGAATGGTGCAATCACCCGAGCGGGCGTGAGACAGCGCGCGAGATAACTCACAACAAACATGGCGGCGCGCCCGAGACTTACTTCGTAAAACTTTGTTTTGCCAAATTTAGTGAGCTGTTTACAATATCGCTTGTTTTTACCTTCGAAAACATTCATCCTTCAGGTAATTTCAAATGAGAAAAAACATTCTTTTAAACTGCTGTGCTGGAACGTGAACGAAAAGTTCACGATCGATCGTGCCGGCTATCAATCTAAACAACAGCATGAAAAAAATACTCTTCAAGTTTTCTTCGTTCTTTTTACTAGGCCACCTTCACCTTCGGGTATTTGTGGTACTCTTCATCTACCGCTTGTGCTGCTAACGACAACAGCGAAAAAGAAAACACTATTCGCGGGTATTCAAATCTCGTTGCGTGGAATTGCGGGCTTCACTGAGCAGCGGACTGCCTTCACGCGTGCGCAAAGTGCGATGTTGCAAGGTCAAAATTTTAATTTGCGCGTAGAACGCGCCAGAAAAATTCCTTATTCACGAAGCTAATATCTCAAAAAAATATATCTTAAAAAAATAGAACAGCCATTCAAAACAGAACACTTCCAAGCCTGAAAAATCGCACCTAGCTCTGTAAGTCTAAAAAAAACAGAAAACTGTTTTGAGCCACCTTAACAGTCATTCCTGTAAAACCATGAACACCAGAGAAAATATCTGGAATGTTTATTGTTTTGTGACCAATCAGATGTGAGGTGAAACCACAAAAGATTACCACCAAACAGCAAATATATGGATTAGTCACAACTTCACATGAAACAACGAGCTGGCTTTTTCTTCCAAGACAAATCATGACAAATCTTCTATTTTACTGTTTTCAAAAATGGAATATTATTGTTCTTTTCTCTTTCAGGTTATGTATAAGCAAAAAATAGATATGGACAATATTTTACAGAAAAGTGATGCTGAATTAAGGAGACAGGATCAGACATGGCATCTGATTGGTTGCGAACAATAAACATTCCAGAAATTTTTTGTAGGTGTTCATGGTTTTTACGGGAATGACTGTAAGCCTTCAACTTGAAGTTGCTTACAGCATTTTAACCATTTTAGTAAGTTAGTGAATGTGATGTCCTGAACATTAGTCCTTTTTCTCAGTTAAGGGCTGGCAAAGGGCTAACAAAGGACTAACGTTCAAAGTGTCAGCTTCATATACTCGTATAATGTATGTATCAAAGTCTTCAAGTTGATACATAACTACATAGTACAATGCTAGCAGTTTTCCTTATTTGATTGTCAAGCCGTCATGTTTAGCCACAGCCATGTAAAATATATATCCCAAGGTACGTTGTCAGAGGGTTTTGAAGGCAGCGTTATGGTTGGAGTTGGTATTTGATTTTGCCATCTTGAATCACTCAAAAAAGTCTAGCTGAGTGGTTGACTGATCATGGAGTAGATGGTAATTTTCCACAGCAGCCAGCTACTTTTGACAACCTTGATTCTCTAGTCTAGTTCTGAAGTGTTTCAGTGAAATCACCCCAAAATATTATCATTAATTAACCACTGAATATGTGAAGATGTCCAAGGTTTTGTACCTTCACCCATTAGAAGTTGAACACAATGGCTTCATAATCAACCAAGAAAAAATTGAGACTGTTTACAGCATATTAGACCTTTTCACGGTTAACTTTGCTCATTCGCATAACAATAAAATGGAGCATGTATGTGAGGCAATTTCGGGCTATTTTGTGGTTTTAGCACGAAATTGCCTCGAATCCATGTTGGATTACACTGTAATGTAAATGAGAAAAAATAACCGTGAAAAGGGCTATATTGACCTTCATTCTCTGCCATTCAGTGGGTATTGTTCTTACTAAGGAAGAAATAAGAACCCTGCTGGCCTACTGTACACCTATAATTTTAACCATCTTGTTCTGTCAGGTACATGTGTAAATTTAATATTATCGATATTAAATGAAAACCAAGAAAGCACTAAAAGGAAGCGTTTTTGAATGTCAACCAGGTGAAAACTGCTGATCTATATTAAACAAATTAAAGGTATGATTAAATTGAGCCAACCTTGAAGATTTCAATTTCACAACTATTGTAGTCAAATTATTAACAACGTACTAAAGCAACAACAAACACTTACTATTCCGCCATTAACGTGTATTCGAGAAAATAAGGTCCATAAGCTTTAACCTGTGTAGGATTTGCGGCCGGCGATCTTTGTCTTGCAACTGACAGATTCATTGACTTTTCCTCCTCCGGAGAAGGGACAGCTGGCAAGGATTTTCGTTTGTTCTTCGGCGAGTTCTCATCGGCTAAGCCTTGAGTTTGCATTCCGTTAGTTTTCGAGTTTAACTTGCCACCTTGGGTTTCATCTAGATCTCCTAAAAAGAGCTGAGATTGATGGGACATAAGCTTAATCAGCAACAACGAAGGAATGTTTTTACTTAGCTTTTCAGTAAATATGAGAGCAAGAGAATTCTTACATCTGAGGAAGTCATAACTACATCTGAAAATATTGTTGATCGACCACCACCGGCCAGTTATTAGCTGAAGAGGATAAGCTTTAAGCTCATTTAATTACTCGGACAACAATTTGAGGTTTCGCTTTACCTATTCGTAACAGTATACCTGTATCTGTTACAAGTGAGGCATGCGTAAAAGCTCACATAGCAAACAAAACTCTTTCTCGAGATCTTGAAACTCTTAAGCTATATTTCTTCGATCGAGATCAAGTGAAGTTAAGGTTTTACCTTCTTCCTAAGATGATGAGTAACGTTCAACATTATCGATCAAAACCTTGAAACCTTCTTAAAGAATGCCAACTGGTCATCGTCATCGACTTCAACCTTTTCCTACATCTCCAACTGTAATCAAGAGTTATTATTAAGTGCAAGAGATGCTTCGATAATTTCTCTGTCACCCTTCAAAGTAAAATCATGAATATTTATTATGAGAACGCGGCAGCCATATGTAAGCAAAGTCACGTGGTAACGTTCTCGGCCATTGTCGGAAGCCTTCGTTAAAGCTTCGTTAAAGCTCGTCAAGATGGCGGCTACTACTGCAGAGGAAGTGTTACAGTCACTCATAGATACTCTTGATCTGTGTGCAGAGAAAATCAAAGGTTCGTTCTTGTTTTACAGCTACACATAGCTATCAATTTGGAATAATTGCAGGAGTATCATAGATTGGTAGCATTAAAATAGCTGAAATAGGCATGAAAAGGTCCGCAGGCAGACTTCCAAAGCAACTCAAGTTTTGTTTTTGTACACTAATACAGAGGGGAGCTTAGGACAAGTGATGGAGGACTTGGAGTTGAGTTTTTCTTTGGAGGATTTTTGGATGAAATTAGGTAGTATATTTATGAATGTTTGATCTCATAAATTCTTAACTTTTTTTTAAATATTATATTGTTCATGGTTTTGGCAAAGTTCATCATTATCATCCTTGTTCTGGCCATCATCATCAGCGTTATTGCCATCGTTAGTATCATCATCGTCCTTGTTGTCATATATTGATGCCATCACTTCTCAACTAGGGCTGTCATTAGTCACCTGTTGCTTTGATCTTTGAGGTTTACCTCGGTGTAAAAACCTGTGAAGTTTTTCTTTGTTTTGTAGCTATTGTTAGGGTTAGGGTCTATTGTGTTGACTTCTTTGTTTTCTTAGTTTTACGTCACTGGTGAGTGTCACAGGTTCTTACACCAAGGATGAGCCGATCTTTGCAGTTGTATCAACAAATGACAACTTCGCCCATAAAATCAAGGGGTCATAAGCAAAGTCAGCCATAATATGTGTCACAGGTTATGGCCCGTAAGACAGCCCTGTCAACCGAAGCATTATTTCCCTTTTCTCTCTATGGCTTAACCAGTCGTTAGCTGGAATATCTCTAAGAGACATCTCTTTCAACAGGGTTTGCTAAAAAGCTTTTCTGCTCAGTGAATCTGGAATAAGTTTGTACACTCCTGTGTAAATTTCTGTTGTAAATTCATTCTTTTGAAGTTACTGGTAATTGGAGAAGTCTTGCAAATTATTTCTTTCAGGGATGACATTCAGGGCAGTTTCCAAAGAAGCCACCAAACTAACAGTCTCATTTTCTAAGCCTCCAGCTCCATCTGTGGATGTAAGTTAAAACAATGAATTTTGGTGCATATTTCTGACCTGCATGTAACTTGACTCAAGTAATGAATTATTGAGTTTCATTGGTAACTTGAATTGTAACTCACACTTGGTTAGCCTTTTCTAGGCTCTTGGTCGATAGGGACGATTGTAAAAGAAGGCGCCAGGCAATAAGGGGGGCCTGGGAGAGAAATGACCCCACTCATCGTCTCCCGTTTCCCCCTGCCGCCCCCCCTCCCCCCACTTTTTCATCATCATCCTCACTGACCGAGAGCCTGGAACAGGCTAACACTTAGTACATTGCTTCTAACCTGAGAGAGAGAGTTTCTATTTGCTTGACTAACTCTTGCCATTCCCTTGCTTAAGTGTCGTTTGATGTAGCTCTAGAGAGTGCTTGAAATTAGCAGTCGTCCGGTTGTCCAAGACAACTAAAAAATGGTTTGGATAACCATTTTTCTGTAAAATTTAAGGCCTGGTTGTCCGAGGAAAATAACACTTATCATTAGTGTGAAGTCCAACAAAGTAACAAAATAAAGCTACATAAAGATTTAAATCTGGTGTTTCCTACATTAATGGACACTGCAAACCACCATGTTTTCAAACCCAGACCTCCCCAAAATATTATGGTGCGCAGGTAATCATTCTTTTCCGAGGCATTGTGGGAAAGTACTTTATAAGTCGTCCAATATACATTTTCAGGTAAGAAAATTCTGTTAATTAATCGGGGCTGTCGTAGAGTAGCTAGCCAGCTTCAGTGAACATCGCAAATGTTTAATAATAACGGTTCGCACTTAACACTTAAGTTTGCAACCCTATAATTATTATAGGGTTGTGAACTAGGCTATTGGTACTCAAATAGCATATCTTTCGAAAAAACAGTGGACTTTATTTTGTTTTATTTCCCGCTGATGTTTGACAGTCAGTCTTTGATGTAATCTTTAGGTTTTCTTTGAAACCACGGGCTTTTTGCTGTTGTTGCTGTATTCCTCTCACTTGAATTTCTGTTTTAAGGAAGTACTTTTGCTTAGGCGTTTCAAGGAAGCTATTTCACACCACTTCACATCATTTACATCAAATAAAAGAAACCCTTTTGACTACCGGTTTTTAGAGGTCTTCAAATCCTTTGCAAACCCAGAGCAGAGAGATAGGATCATTATAATGTCTCTCTGATTATAAAGGCCATGTTAGCCACCTGTTAGGGCAAAAATAATCTCAACATAAAACATGGCACTAAATGATAAGGCAGATGAAATGATGACAACCAAAACAAGTGTTGAAATTTAAACAGCAGCATGGGGATCTTCCAAAATTACAACATGAAAAGGTTTGAAATTTAGATGGTGGAAATGCCTATCCCGTTACCAGGGCCTTAAGGAATGTGCATCTCAACAGTCAGCTACACATCCATCAGGGTTCAACCTTAGATATCTAAGTGGGAGTAGAATTCACCTTAGTAGAAAGAGACATTGTTTTGTATGTTTGTACCAGTGCAGGTGCCCATAATCACTGTGACAAAGGCCCATGTGGCTGGAACAAGTTTATTATCCAAAGTTAAACTGCATTCACTACAACCCATTATTTTCCTTTTGCTTTTTACAGGAATTGCAGTGTCTGCTGACGGGATTTGAGACAACAGTAATAGCCATGTTGACAATATTTCGTTCTTTGCCGTTATCACAAGGCAAGTTGAAGATGTAGCTTCCTCTCTGACGTGAAGTTCGAACGTTGCAACAACATGTGTATATTGTAAATAAATTACATCCTATGCAAATAAATATGTTACTGTACTAAGGCCTATACAACATATTGCACAAAATTGCTGAAAATATTGCTTGGTTCAGCTATGTTGCAACACAGGCACACCATAAGCATTGGCCTACCTTGCTATATTCCCAGAGAACTTTTTGTGACAGAGGTATGGACACGTTTGGGCAAAATAACTGACAGCAAGTATTAACAACAGCTTGATATGTAGTGACTGTTGTGTTTAGGTAGAAATCTTCACAAGAAACTTCAAGAATCAGTTCTCACTGTGGTTGAAGACTGCCAAGTTCTTGCCGCTTCATTTATCAAGGAAGGCTGTTCGAGGTAAAGATAATTTGGTTTTATCAACTGGCTTGATAATTTGAATTGGCCACCGTAAAGAGATCTAGCTTCCGAATCTCTTTACGGTGGCCAATTCACATTGTCAACCCAGTTGAAAAAAACAAATTATCTTGTAATACTCCCACCGACGCAGCACCATAGTTTCTTTAAAAACAACAACAATCTTTATTTAAACAACAATCTTTACTTAAAACATATAAATTACAAATTATAACTTAGGCTGGCCCGCGGATAGCTAAAGCTAATCTAGGCGGGCCAGTCAAATAAGATCTAATTACAAACAACCATATACGTATTTACAAATTGTGAAACAGAAAAAAACTGTAAAATAACTTTACATAAGATAAAATAGAAAGGTGAGATAAGGTGATGTTAGTAGACCATAAATACACAAAAAAAGAAAACTTACAAAACTGTTTATACAAGTACATTAACATATTTAGATAAATACAAGGTACTAAAACTAGAGGTAAGACGATTAGTATAATTATATGAATATATTAGGCACTACAATTTAAGAATTTGAATTAGGGTGTCGACTTCAACATTGTCATCCCTATCTGAAAGAGCCTGAAATAGAAAACTTGCCCCCTTTGTTCGAGGTAAAGTAGGTGTTCTGAAAGTTACTCAATGGTAGGGTTAGACATGCTAGGAAAATTGTGATCAATGCTGTGAATATGAAGAACTAGTCAGAATAGTATCACTATACCTGCCAACTCTCACAACACCCCTGTGCATCAAAAACTTTGATCTCACTCCCACTCATTCCTATAGACCAATTATTTATCATGCCTAGCTGAAAAGTTAAGCTATTAATAAAAACTTTACTGACACACATTTGAAAAAATATCATGTAAACTGAAACCAATACAAGAAAAGAGAAGTCCATGCAAATGACAATACACTTTTGGTCCCTGGAAACAGCATTATGTTTGGTGAAACATGTCCTAAAGCTGAGTCCCGGTAATATTCAAAACATCTGAAAGAAAATCTAAAATCTTTGGAACATTCTTGGAAATGTTTTGACTTATTTGGATATGGTTGTGTCTTCTTTGGAAAGCCTGACACTCCCAGGATAGAGATCTCATGTCTATGAATTAACAAAGGTTGGCACGCATAAAATACTTACATGCCTTGCCATGGTTTTGCTTCTCTGAGTGGGTTGAAAAAGGAAAAAGACAAAGAGAAACAAGAAAGAGAGTACATTCTGCTTTGTCTGATCAGTATTTTGACTTTTGGATTGACATGAGTTGGATTTTTGAAGGAAAATGTATTTTTCCTTTGTCAGGAGGAATATTGATGCATTTTTGGGTAATTCCATGTGAGTGATGCCAGAATCTAGATTTTTCAAAGGAAGTTTGACTTGAATGTAACAGTTATGTCCACGACAGTGGAATTGCCCTTTTGCAATTTATTTTCAACATTTTAAATTAGCTTTTTGTGTTACAGTGTTGCAAATGCAAAGACACAGTCAACAGGAACTTTGTGGGAACACTGCGACAGTTTACAGCATCTTCCAAAAGGTAAAGGTTTACCTAGCTCCTCTTAGCACTTGAAGAAATGAAACAATCTGAGAGTACAATTCAAAAGTAAAAAAAAATATCAGACCAGCATATTACCTCTTTTTCTCAACTCCTGAAGAAGGCAAGTCAAAATTGCTGAAACCACTGGGCTGGGTTGTTCAAAGCCCAATTACAGTAAGCTAACCCAGGGTTAGCGAGAATTTTGATTTCAGTTTTGTAACTTTACAGAAAGGTTTTCTGTTTATATTGTTTGGCCTTCTGTTTTTAATTTGAATAATCTCAAACTAAACAAAAAATAGGAAGTGAAAAACATTTTTATACAAGAAAAATCAATGCTTTGGTTAACTTATAATCCTGGGTTAGCATTAACCGGCTTTCGAACAACCCGGCCCTGGTTTTTTGAAAAATTAGGAAAAACAATGCTCTCAGTGCCTTCCCCCTTGTTATCAACCTGTTTTAAGACCTGGCATGGTGAAAACTGTCTAGGGACCTGAGGACAACTTTTGGTTGAAGATGGGTTATATTATGATTGTTAATTCTAGACAATAATCAAGCAGTGTTAGCAGTGTTACAGTCTAGCTCAGAGCTGATCAAGGATGCACTTACCGAGCTTGATGATGTAAGTACTCCTTGGTCTTTGTTCATTAAGCATTAAGTTTAATACATAATAAAAATAACTTCCATTTTTGCATTGTGTATCTTCCACAATATGTGTGGAATCAAACTCAATGAAAAGGAAAAAAATGTCAAAATGATACCAGTGGGGAATAGAATATTAGATAATAAAAATCAATCTGATAGCTAACTGCAGGACTGGTGTAACAAACTTTTTTGCCAATTCGGACTCTGTGTAGAGTTTGTTCAGCACAGTGAAGTTGAACTCTCTAGTGTTTCATAGAGTACTGCTTGAAGGGTGAATGGAATGGCATGTGGCCAGAGAGTGTCATAGTTGGATTTGTTGTGTATGATGCAATTTTGTTATTTCACAGAAGACAATACAATCTTGAATATTTAGTAGGTTTTGCTTGGTCGAATGGTTGGAAAACCAATGCAACATCTAAAAATATGAACAAGCATTTCATGAATTCCGGTGGTAAAGTTGGTTTTCTTGTTCATTGCAGGCACAAAAATGTAATGGATGTCAAGGTGATAACGATGATGATGATAGAGAGTCAAGTAAACAGGGCTGGTCAAGTGAAGACAAACTGTTAGTTGCGCCCTGTGTTGGACTGGTCAAAGTGAGTGCTGAAGGTTGAGATTTGAGATTTGTCTGACTTACCAACCAATAAACAATCTCAGTGAGTGAGTGAGTGAGTGAGTGAGTGAGTGAGTGAGTGAGTGAGTGAGTGAGTGAGTGAGTGAGTGACTGACTGACATGGAGGGACGCATGGACAGACAGACAGATAGACTGACTGATCAGTAATATTAATTGATCTAATTGATTAATTACTCAGTCAATCAGGTTTATTCTGCATTTTTGCTGGTATATTTATTCAGAGTCCCTTTCGTAATATATTCACCCATTTGCAATTTACGCCCCTTCGTTCATGTTGCCGTTCGGTACCGTTCATTCGAAAATTTCTCGTTCCTTCGTTTGTTCTCTTGTTCCTGCTTCCCTGCCTTTCATGCTCATTTGCCTTTTCTACTATCCTTCTATTCACTGTCTGTAAAATGCTGCTTGCCTCAGAATTGCTGACGTTTATTTGCAGGCATGTCGATCGTGTTTGAAGAAAATTTCCGGCGCAATTCGAACTTCTGGTCAAGTTACATCAGTAGAAAATATCCAGCAGCTTGATCAAATGACAGACGAAGTCTTGAGAACGAGCCCAAGGTAAAAATGCTGTGTGGCAAGAATAGAGAAGAATAATTTGTTAGTGAGAAACGAGATGCGCTGAAAGAAAATTAAAGTGGATATCACGCTTTTATGAAATGACAAGAAAGTGCGCATTCTGATATTGACGCTTTTTCCTGCAATTTGAAATACAAGCCGAGTCGTCTTCGAGAATGATTATGACCAAAAAGCGCGCGAAAGAAGCGGTAACCCAAGATCGCGCGCTTGATTATGGGTTAGGTAACGCGCGTCAGAAATTACAGAGTCCGATCACAAATAATTTTCTTAAAAATTCGAATTCTGAACACTTTATGAATAGCAAAGTTTAAGATACTGGGCAAAGGATTGCATTGACCAAATTTAAGGGATGTAGCTGAGCTACAAAGCTTCCAGCCGCGTTTTTAATTTTCCATACATTTGATTATCATTTTTTTCCGCGAAGTGGCGCGAACTTGTAAGCCGCGTACAAGCTCGACAAATGGAAGCTTATGTAAAATTAACAACGTGACTGGGCGCTTTCTAGTGCAGCTACATCCCTCAAAGTAATCCTTTGTCTTGAATATTTACTTTTATTTTCCATCGGATTGCCATCAGTTCAAATACTGTAAATTCTGAAGCTGTTGCCTACCCGTCCAGATGGCTTCTTGAAGTGTATTTATAATATTTTCGGTACACACTAGCAGAGCCCGCTGGCAGTGGAATCCTCAACCTTTTACTTTGGCAAGGCGGCTTTTCATACTGCCTAGTGTATTAATGAAGTATGTTGCCTTGTAAAGCTAACTGTACGGTTAGGCCAGACCACAGCTTTATAATGTAATCTTCATAGTTTCCTGTGATAATGCAGTTTCTCTTTGCAGTGTTGACGATGTAGTTACGAGTCTTTACTCTCCGATGAATCATCACAATGTCTCCGAATCTGTGAGTATCACTTTGCTTCCTGTGTACCTTCTATTATTATTGGTGTTAATAAATCTCTGTCGAGTTACTTACGCTGTTGACTTTTTAATGTACTGCAGGCGACCAAGCTTGCTCATCAGCTGAAGGAGATGCTGAATAAAGCAAGGTACGTTTATCGACGCGAAAAATGATGTTTATTTTAATACGCGCCAACGCACGCTGGGGTTTTTGTATTCAAAAACCTTTTGTATTGAAACCTTTCAGTTTTTTTTTAAATTCATACTCTTGCCTTGTTTTGCAGGAATTCCCATTTCACGCTCGTGTCGGACTCCACGTGGCTCGACTTTTTGAACAAGGCAATAGATCACAACATGGCCAAACTTACGGCTATTCTACAAGAACAAGGAGAAACGAATACATGATGCTAAAGAATTTACAACTAACTCAGGAATCCAATCGTTAGCGAGTGTAGCATTTAAGAAGCGTTGTCCCTCTTAATCTCGCTATATCTTTTAATAGCCTAAAGATTCTGACATTTTGACGAAATGTAGCTCCAAGCGCCATAAAAAGGGCTTATTACCCAGGTGCGGAAACAGAAATGCAAACCCAAGGATTGAAGTAGCACAGAATGACAATTTTCGCTCCTAACATTACTCTCGCTCAACGTCGAACGACGCCTGTAAAAGTGCGTTGTAAATTTCCGATATTTAGTGGGCAATGCTAGCCCGAGTTGGATATGAAGTGATAAAATAACCAACGAGCGCGCATAGGGCGAATGGAATAATTGTTTTAGTAAATTCTTAAACCGGGTTTTGCCGCCGATTTTTATTTCGGCCATTGTAGAGGGCTGAAGTTGAAAACTTCATGCGGAAAATTTTTAAACTTGGCGCACTATTTTCCATATGACGTAAAACTCCGACTATTGGCTCATTCGGAGTTTTTTAGCCAATCAAAAAGCTAGAAATGCAATAGTCGGAGCTGAGAATTTACTAAGGCCCTGTTTACGATGAGAGAGGGTTACCCTAGCACGCACACATTTGTTCTTATTTTCTTCGTCGTGTTTACAAGGCGGCCAGGGTTACCCGGGTAGGAGGGTTACCCTATCTGCGTGCTAGGGTTACCCTAGCAAGCGGGTTAACTTTTTCCCTTGTAAACACTCCAGGTAGGGTTAACCCGCCTACCCGGGCTATCTCTATTTTGGCTCCCAAAAGCAAAATATGATCACAATACCGACAAAATCAGCGAATTATGACCCAGAAAACATCAAGTTCTTTCACAGTTTGTCATAATTTTGCTTTGGAAATAAATCATTTTCCAGTTTTGTTATCTGTTCGTGCTTTACTTGCAAGGTTACCGAAGCGTAACAAGCGTAAAGTTGTCTCGGGCAGTAGGGTTACCCTACCTGAAAATTTTGCTTGTAAACCCGGGCTATCTTTTAACCCTCTTGCTAGGGTTACCCTGGCAGTAGGGTTACCCTACCTGCTTGTAAACAGGGCCTAAATAGGTATGTGCGGCCAAAGGGTATGGTTTTTCAGCCGTTTTGGTCATAAATAGGGTATCGATTTTGGCCATTGTGGTCTCAAATGGGGTATGGTTTTTTCACTCTAGTCTTGAATTGTGTATGAGTTTTAGAAGAAGCTACTTTTTCACCATTATCGACAAGACCATCATCAAAAGCCCTTCATAAATTATGTTTAGGGCAACTGTGCCAGCCGCAACGGTCATAAATAGGGTAGGAAAAATCGCACGTTTTGGTCATAAATAGGGTAAGGGTTTTGCTAACCGGGCCGCACAAACTCCCCAAAAATTTCCGTCGGCCTTCCTTTCTGTCACGTGTGGCGTTGTGTGACACAGAGAGGGCCATAATAGCCTTCCGGATGACAAATGCTCGTGAAGTTGCAGATTCGTGTAGAACTTTAAAATGGATAGGCCGAATGACAATTTTGAGAAACTACCGTGCAATAAATTATGCAATCGAAAAGAAAATAAAGAAGTCGAAGGTGTTGTCTTTTTACTGAAACGGGAGTCAGAGGTATGAAGGTCTTTCACAGTATCGACCACACGCCTCTGCTGTACGATACCAAGTAATATGTTAAGCAAGTTTTAAGAAGACAATGTTTGATCATTTTAAGGACAGCTACAAACACTTAGATCGTTTTATCTTCTAGTTTAATCCTGTTTACATCAATTTCGTCTTTTTAGAGTATTCTATACTTGTCTTTTTCATAGTGTGTTTATTGAAATTTTGCCATTGTTTCTTTAGACTTTGATCATTATTTATGTCCCTAATGTATTATATGAATACCTTAGAGGGCCTCCTTTTCTTAGCGTACTTTAATGAATTTTAGCCATTCTAGTTTCTTGATTTTAATCATTTCTGTTCTTTTGTGTTATATATTAGAGGGCCACTGGTTTCTCAGTTTTTTTGCTGTCACGTGTCTACCCTCGTTAAATAAAGTTGATTATTATTATTTTACTTTATCATTGCCCCTTCGAGGCTAATCGCATTGATGATACGTAAACTTTAGAAAGCAATATTTCTTTTTAAGCAGGAGCCACGATAGCCGTGAATATAATGCACAATTTTCATTAGCACCTGATTCCGAAACAACAAGCGCTTGAGAATAGTGCTGGCTGTTTTTCAGATTCAGATTTAATATTAGGCGGCGAACATGCCCCACTGGGGCATTGTTCACCTGACTGGAGAAATTTAAAAGAACGTGACCAATAATTAACTTCAATCGTGCCGCCGTAGCACAAGAACGGAGAGTCCCTCCTCTCACTTGTGGGAACTCGCGTAATTCAAAAATTAACTTGCCAGTGGTGTTTTGCACGAAATCTTCAAAGAGGTTACCTCAAATTGAATCATATTTAGTTTAGGTATCCTTGGTGTGAATTTCCCTCGAATTTTTTGCCGCTTTGCAAAATGTCGCAAATTGGCTCAACAAAAATAAAACGCGCATGCGTGTACCTTTTCTGTATTACGTTTTAGTTCATCTGTATCTGAAAACGGGGAAGTGCGTACGCCTGAAATTTCTTTTGTGAAGAGAAACTCCGTTTATTGCGTTCGACGAAGGAAGAACGCTTCCTAATCTTCTGGGTTGCCTGTTATCGCGTAGGTTCCCTGTGCACGCAAGCGAAAGCTGACCCGTGTTTTTTCGTTCCGAATGGTTCACCTTTTCGGCGCCATTTTGAATGACGTCACAATTTTGTTGCGCAAAGCATTCTCGTGCTTCGTAACCTGCGATCAGGCATATTTTTTGGGGGAAAGACGAAGGGAAAAGAGAGAGGGAATACAGGGAAGAAGGGCATGATCGCAGGATACGTGCTTCGCTGTTTGTCGGACTTGTTGGAAGGTTCAATCTTTATCATTCTGCCTCGTGCTTCGCTGTTTGTCGGACGTGTTGGAAGGTTCAAGCTTTATTTATTTTATATGTTCACGAACACGATCGCCTAGGCTTTGGGAAACAGCTGTATTAAATCCCCGGGCTCTATTTGATTGCATTTGTGGATTTAGTTCCAGTTGCGACTATAGTATCTGGTCGAATATTATTTGGAATCAGTGGAAGAGTACTTTGAAGGAAAGATCCGTAAGAGTGAACCTGAACCAGGGAACGGAAATGTAAATACTGTTTACTTTGTTAATCAGGCCAGGGGAAATACTCGAATCAGTCGCACGGAGTTTGTTTACGCGATCAACTAGCACGCGATTGCAAATGTTTACTCAGTTATATTTGAACTTCCTGCTTTGAATAATGTTCGACAAAAAATATACTTTTACAAATTAGCTTTTGCGCTTAAACATGACGAGTCAATGTGACAATATTTAGCACGAAATTTGAAGGCTGATGTAAATTTTTAAGTCCTATTTTAAACTTGTGAGTCAGTGGAAACTGGTGCCGTCACGCAACGCAGTCTTCAATCAGACTGGCGTGGACTTAACCCCGGTTGTTGATGAAAAAAGGTTGGTTTTTAGAGGTTGAGAGTCAGCTAGGGAGATCAGTTAAGGTATTTGTATAAACATCTATACGGCGTCGAACGCACTCTCATAATCTTTGATTACTACTAGTATTAATAATACGTGAATAAAACAGCTCTAATCAAACTGGAAGTCAAATTTACTTCCGATCCACGTTTCCCGCCGACAACCCGCCGACAGGGTCAGCCGTCGTTATGTTTGACGTCGCCTGTAAAACGTGAGTTTCGCTTTTATGATTTTCGTGCTTTTATATCATTTGGCCTGCAAGGTTTTGTACTTAGTGATACTTAAAATATTATTCTGTCGTTTTGGCGCTTGTACGAGCGATTTGTAAGTATTTAAAGTCATTTTTTGAACCTTTTAGCCTCTAGCGTATAAGTGGCTACCAAAACACAACCTGTAATGGAATGGACAGATGACCATGGCATTCTCCTGTTGCGTGAAATGATTGCTAGCGAATTGTTTCCGTTCAAGAAAGGCAGCCGGTCCAGACCGTGGCAAAATCTGGGAGTCAATCCTGGAAAGATTGAACAAGTTCGATAATTCAAAATTTATGATAAAGGAGAAGAGGGGAGTCATGGACCGATGGAATCTGCTTCAGGTCAAGTTTACTGGGCCTTTCAATAACATGCGGACTCTGAGGGTGCTTTCCATTATGCCAAAGATCAAATGGAACTGGAACATTCGGGATCACCTCTGGAGGTGGTCCACTTTGACCGGTCGGAATATTCCGCCGTTCCAGTTTTGACAGACCTGTTCTTTGCCCAAATTAAGGAATTCGGAAAAGAAATAAATGGCAAGAGCCATTCCTTTAATATTTCAGTTGACCCGGTTTAATCGGAAAATGTCGTTCCACTTTCCTCCGGTATTCCCAATGATATCTGACCGGTCGGTTTTGCATAGTGGAAAGCACTCTAAAATCAAAAGCTCAACCGACAAATGTGTTTTTCGCTACTGTCTATCAAATGTTCGGCGGCTCCTCTTTGTTGTCTGAACTGTGCTCAATACCGCGCGGAAAAACGCATTTGTCGGTTGAGCCGGAGTCTCTTGTCGGAGTCAGGCTGCATGTTATTGATAGGCGCAGTAAACGCATGCAGAGCTACAAGCTAGTGGCACTGATTGTGAGTTGTCCGAAAAGGATGCGCTCATAGAAGAGTTATGTGAGAAAGAAGATAGCTTTTCCGCCAAAGACAAGGAAAAGTCAGATGATAAAGAGGCAGCTGAAGAAATCAGAAAGAAAGTCATGGAACGCATGGCCTTGAAAAAAAGCAAATGAATCCGCTGGAGGCAGCGCCAAAAAGAGCCGAAGAAGCGCGGGTGATGCGGTTGAATTCTTGAAAGAAAAAGTGAGTATTCCATTCGCCAACAGGAGAACAAAAGGAAAAAAAGGAGCAGGAAGAAAGAGCCAGACAACAGGAGCTACAGATTGAACCGCTAGGGAAGCAAACAGAGCAGCAAGTTTCACAGGCATCGATGACCATGATGTAAAATCTGTTTAAGAAGTGTGATCTTAAGTTAGATAATTCAAGAAAGAACACACTTTAATTGTCCTTTACAACTTTTGTAGTTTATACTACAAAAATTGTAAAGGACAATTAAAGTGTGTTCTTTCTTGAAAACACTTTTATACACGTTACATTGTTCCTTGTGCTAGGGACATAGCATTGTGTTTACGAAAATATATTGTAATGGGACACTTCGTGTATGATACATGGTTTAAGAATCGGATAGAAAACACTCGGCTACGCGATTAAAACAGTTAAAACGACTTCAGGAATCGTCTATATTTTCCTGTGTGGCGTTTATTACAATATTATGATAAAAGATTAGACTGTCTGCCTCTACTGACGAGTCTAGTGTTGATTTAGCAATGACTTGGCAGTCAGTTGTGTTTTGTAGTACGTTTTCAATACGATTTTAGTTATTATAAGCCACTGTCCACTGTATGTTTACATTCACTGAAATAAATTCATTCAATGTATTTGATTTATCTGAAGTAGTCCTATAAGGAAGGAGGGTTAGAATCTCTAGTAGAATCTTACTGTAAAATTTAATACACTTTTTATACAAATTGACTGAGATATCCTTGTTTATCATATTTGATCAAAATGAGTGTATGACGTCATACCTTGGCTAATTTGCATATTTTGAAAACTTGAATATCTCAGGAACGAAAAGAGATATTTGAAAACAGTAAACGGCATTTTTATTGTTGTACAGACTACTTGTTTATGTCTTAAAATGGCGCAGATTTGAAGGATGCGATTTTCGTCATAGTGGCACTTAACATGCTTAAAGCTTGTCAAGCACCATTTAACAAATTGACGTCAGTTTTTCATGCGTCTGGCCTGTTATTGATCATAAATTTCGTCATCACATTGTCAAAGTAGCTGTGGATCCACGAGGCGATAGCGTATCGTAAAGTTTACGATAACAAACGGTCCAATTGCCCGCTCTCGCTCTCTGAGGCGTCGCACGAATTTCAAATTCATGTGTCTGTCCGCATATTGACGATAAAAATTAGCCAATGAGCGCGCGAGAATTTCTGCAGTTATCGTAAAACGCGCTGTTGATGCTCGAACTAAGCTTTATTGCCCTTCTACTTGAACTCCGACTCACTCTTCTTAAACCGCTTAGCAAACAAGGACGCCTCTTACTCCTCAGATAAATTGAGCTTGAGATCAGAAAACCTGGACTCGATGACAGAAGAAAGATTCGTCGACAAATCAGCAAAAGTTGACGAAATAGCGTCCTTGATTGCCTTCTAAACTCCTGGGTCGACGCCAGAAATGGTCGGAATCGAAGAACCAGAATTGCCTCGTCTTTCTGACCTCCAGGCATACCCACAAAAAGAAAACTAAATCAGTGCTGGTAACCTGCTAACACGGCGAGAGAAAAAACTAAGAACAAACCGCTCCTTAAATACTCACTAAAGAGAAAACGCAAGAGACTGTATGCCATAACTCAGCAACACCCAACCCGTTACGACAGCTACTAATGAACGTATTCAAAAACGCACAGAATACAAATATATGTTAAACTTCGTAACGCAAACGTTGTGCTATTCCTTTAAAAAGTTTCCCGACAATGCGAACCATTCAACCGAAAGCCGTGATCCCGTGATCTCGTGATTCGTTGTGCTGGATCAGCTCGCAACTGAACCACTTACCTGACTATCAATTTGAGCTTATTAGAATGCAGAAAGGGTTGTTACAATACGTCGGCTGTATTTTAGAGTCACAGACATTTATATATCAAGGCTAATTAGGTGTATAGAGAAGCAGTGACACGACATGATGTAATCAAACAGATCAAAGAAAAAGATCTAACTCTCTAGAGGCTTTGATCCCCTCATTAACGCTAGGCTTTAAGTTCTCGATGTAGAAAGTCTCGAGAAATGCTAATTGCGACCAATTGTCATGGTCGTTGTTGTTTTATTGTTGTCCTCATGAGAGTCGCATGATCCGTCCAGCAAGATTGTGCTTCTGCGGTTAGAGATGTCAGACGTCATACAAAGCCCTTAGTTCCTCACTCAAGATGTACAAAAGCAGACAGGTTGCCTTCACGAATTATTTGCCATTTGCCCGAATTTATACTGACACTTAAAGCCATCCGGACACAGGACACGTCTGAAGTCTGTCTTTATACACGAAGAAAGATTATCTATCACGGCAAGATTTGTCTGTAAGTTCTTCATCTAGTATCCAAGTCCACAAGGCAGATAGTTCTTCCTGGCGTATAATACTAACTATGGTGTAATCTTTCTCTATACGTACCGACACGCATTAAAAGGTGTAATTTTCAAACGCACTGAAAAAGTATACTACTGCAGGATAAAACCGGTCAAAGTTTTTAATGAACAATAACCAGCTTACGGCAATACAAAGAAGAAGGACAATGGTTATAGACATGCGCAATAACCAAGAGCGGGATTGAAATGTTTATCACATCCCACATGGAAGAAAACGAAGTCTTTGAATAAAAGTGTATCTCTGTTAAGATTGGTCAGCTTTGCGCAGTGGCATTACCGTAGCCAGTGAGGTTGATCCGAGGCGCGGTTATTGCTGATTGAAAACTTTTCCCAATACCCCGCAAGACGACTTGAAACACAGTCGGCTTTGCAATTTTTGACGGCCTAAACAAGGCCCACACAAGAATTCAGAAAAAGGTTCGGTCTCTAAGTAAGAGCATTTCAGTAATTGCTTTATTAAACCTAAAAGTGTACTCAACATTACTTTCAAAAAGTTCCGGAGGATTTTAGTTTCGGACAAAAAAAATGTCCGAAACTTTTAATCGTCCGAGCTTTTTTGTGTCCGAAATATTTACAAGTCAGTATTAAACTTTGAAGTAGCTCCAAAGCTGTTAGTTTTCTTTCTGCCGGGCTTTATAGGGTGAATTCTAGTTGAGACACTGCTTAACATACTTAACGGCTTGATACAAGTTGTGTTATTTTCTCGTCTGTGGTTTTAATCTTGAGGTTGCAGTAAAACTAGCATCGTTTGATGTTGTTTCAGCCCAATTTGTGTTTGCCTTAAATTTACGTTAGCTATGCTTCAGCAAATTCTCCGAAATTGTTGTCCGAAACTTGTCCGCAACGGAGATAAAAGTGTCCGAAAAACCTCCGAAATAAAGCTTCTGAAATTTTAATGTCTCAATTTGTTTGTACGTAACGTATACAATATATAGAATCATCTCAGTCTTATGCATAGGCTTACAGCACAACAAAGAAGAAGGAAAATGGTTATAGACATGCGCGCTAGCCAAGAGCGGAATTGAAATGTTTATCACATCCCACATGGAAGAAAACAATGTCTTTGAAAACAACTGTATCTCTGTCAAGATTGGTCAGCTTTGCGCAGTGGCATTACCGTAGCCAGTGAGGTTTGTCCGAGGCGCGGTTATTGCTGATTGAAAACTTTTCCCAATACCCCGCAAGACGACTTGAAATACAGTCAGCTTTGCAATTTTTGACGGCCTTAACAAGGCCCACACAAGAATTCAGAAAAAGATTCAGTCTCAACATAAAAGGAACTTACTTGCTAATTGCTTTATTAAACGTTAATTGTACTACATAACTTGCAAAAAATTTCGGACGATTTTAATTTCGGACAAGAATAGTGTCCGAAAATAAAACCATCCAAAACTTTTAAGCTCCACTTAAAAAAATGTCTTGGAAGTTTTCTTGATGAATTGGCAGACAGAAGGCGTAAACGGTAATTACGGCTCTGCAAAATTTGAAGAAATTCCACCGAAGAAAACTGAAGATATTCACGTGAAAGTTGTGCAGTTTTCGATCACACAACATTCGTCACAGAATAGGAATTCGCCAAGATCACTATTTGAGACTGCGTGAAATTCCCAACCACGAGCGCGCGCGCGCGTGCCTTTGCTTCAGGCCCCAGTTGTTCGAAAGGTGGATACCAATATCCACCGGATAAATCACTATCCAGCGGATAGCGCGGTTAGTTTTGTCAACACCTATCCGCTGGATAGTGATTTATCCGGCGGACAGCGTTATCCACCTTTCGAACAACCGGGGCCAGATCTTTAATGTTTACTTGATTGTGAACTTGGAACAAGATTCAACTTAACCACGAGCTCTTCGCAAAGGGACAAAGTTTCGACTTAAGAATTAGTTGAGAACCTACTGTGGGGTGGAATTCTTTGAAATTTCCTCGAAATGTTCCACTATTGCAAGCGCTATTCTTGTAATTTCTAAACGCACTGAAAAAGTATACTACTGCAGGATAAAACCAGTCAAAGTTTTTAATAAACAATAACCTTACGGCACAACAAAGAAGAAGGACAATGGTTATAGACATGCGCAATAGCCAAGAGCGGGATTAAAATGCTTATCATATCCCACATGGAAGAAAACGAAGTCTTTGAATAAAACGGTATCCTTGTTAAAAGATTGGTCAGCTTTGCGCAGTGGCATTACCGTAGCCAGTGAGGTTTATCCGAGGCGCGGTTATTGCTGATTGAAAACTTTTCCCAATACCCCGCAAGACGACTTGAAATACAGTCGGCTTTGCAATTTTTGACGGCCTAAGCAAGGCCCACACAAGAATTCAGAAAAAGCCTCAATCTCGAAATAGAAGCCATTTATTAATCGCTTCATTAAACTTAAAGTGTACTACATAACTTGCAAAACGGAACTACTCAACTATAGACCAAACATAAACGATCAAAACATCAAAAAAGGAAATGTTAACCAAAACTTAATTGGCATTCTGTCTTGTTCTATCGAAAGAGTACGTCAGATTATCTCTTCTCGACATCCAGCAACTTAATTTTAACCCGGTCATCACAGAGCAAACCGCAAAGATGCACAAGTTAACCAGCAAAGACAAACTCAACCGGCTGCTGTAATTCTTTGACATTTGATTTTCCTTGAAATGTTCCATGATTGCAAGCACTAGTCTTGTAATTTCCAAACGCACTGAAAAAGTATACTACTGCAGGATAAAACCAGTCAAATGTTTTTAATGAACAATAACCAGCTTACGGCACAACAAAGAAGGAGAACAATGGTTATAGACATGCGCAATAGCCAAGAACGGGATTGAAATGTTTATCACATCCCACATGGAAGAAAACAAAGTGTTTGAAAACAACTGTATTTCTGTTAAGATTGGTCAGCTTTGCGCAGTGGCATTACCGTAGCCAGTGAGGTTGATCCGAGGCGCGGTTATTGCTGATTGAAAACTTTTCCCAATACCCCGCAAGACGACTTGAAACACAGTCGGCTTTGCAATTTTTGACGGCCTTAACAAGGCCCACACAAGAATTCAGAAAAAAAGATTCAATCTCAACATAAAAGCAACTTACTTTATTAATTGCTTTATTAAACGTAAATTGTACTACATAACTTGCAAAAAATTTCGGACGATTTTAATTTCGGACAAGAATAGTGTCCGAAAATAAAACCATCCAAAACTTTTAAGCTCCACTTAAAAAAATGTCTTGGAAGTTTTCTTGATGAATTGGCAGACAGAAGGCGTAAACGGTAATTACGGCTCTGCAAAATTTGAAGAAATTCCACCGAAGAAAACTGAAGATATTCACGTGAAAGTTGTGCAGTTTTCGATCACACAACATTCGTCACAGAATAGGAATTCGCCAAGATCACTATTTGAGACTGCGTGAAATTCCCAACCACGCGCGCACGCGCACGTACCTCTGCTTCAGATTTTTTAATGTTTACTTGATTGTGAATTTGGAACAAGATTCAACTTAACCCTGAGCTCTTCGCAAAGGGACAAAGTTTCGACTTAAGAATTAGTTGAGAACCTACTGTGGGGTGGAATTCTTTGAAATCTCCTCGAAATGTTCCACTATTGCAAGCACTATTCTTGTAATTTCTAAACGCACTGAAAAAGTATACTACTGCAGGATAAAACCGGTCAAAGTTTTTAATGAAGAATAACCAGCTTACGGCAATACAAAGAAGAAGGACAATGGAGCAATAGCCAAGAGCGGCATTGAAATGCTTATCATATCCCACATGGAAGAAAACGAAGTCTTTGAATAAAACTGTATCCTTGTTAAAAGATTGGTCAGATTTGCGCAGTGGCATTACCGTAGCCAGTGAGGTTCATCCGAGGCGCGGTTATTGCTGATTGAAAACTTTTCCCAATACCCCGCAAGACGACTTGAAATACAGTCGGCTTTGCAATTTTTGACGGCCTAAACAAGGTCCAATCAAGAATTCAGAAAAAGGTTCAATCTTAAAATAACGGCCATTTATAACGGTGGCTCGATAGTCAAAAAAATGACGACGTTCACAAAAATTCAGGGTTTTTTTAAATATAACATTTAAAGCCCTTGAACACTTGTAAAAAGTATTTTGAATCGGTCGATCTTGCTGAAATTACCTCTGTGTTAAATTTATGGAAAGTATAGAGTGGTATAAATGTTTTTACGTAGCAGCGGCCATAGTAACGGTTGTTTACAGTAAGAACATGGCGAAAAATATAGATTAATTTTAACATATATGAACGATAATTTGTAGTAAGGCTGTAAAGAGATGCACAACTCGATTGGTATAATTACTTGCGAAAAGCTTTGCTTGATTTACCATCACAGGCTCATTCATTTCCCTCGTGAAAAGGGACATTTCAACAACTGCGGAAACTTCTTACAAAATAGAAAAGTAACTTTATCTAGAGTCGTAAACGTAGGGAGTGGTTGCCCAATCTCCCGAGCCAGGGGCTCATGACATAAACGCCGCACGACTATTTACAATACTATTTACAAATAACATCACTACTTAGAATTACTATATTCGCTAAGATTAATTCAGAATATAATATAAAACATTCCTGAGGGAAACTAGTCCTAATATTTAAAGATTGTAAAAATAGATAAAGCTATATACAGTTTATACAATGGCACCCTCTGAAAATAACATTATTCAGGCGAGCACGAAATTGTGCTAAAGTGCTCGAGGATTTGGTGGCAGTTGATAGTTGATTCCACATGTGGGCAATCATGTAGAGCTGTGCATGACAAGGCTGTTATATGGAGGCCGCACAACATTTAAGCCACTGTCTCGTAGATTGTATTTAAAAAATTGAGAGATATAATTTGGGCCATCAAGTTTAAAACATTTAAAAAATAGAATAAGCGATTGCAGGGTACGTCTTTGCTCAAGCTTGTCCATATGAGCCATTGCTAGGCAAAACTCATAGGTAGCCGAATTACCTAAATTCAGTAATGTCTTGATCGCATAATGATTGGCACGTTGGATGTTATTTTTCAGGACTTCAGATATGCCCAGAAGTAGTGGGCAACAGTAACACGTAGGCTTTATAAAGGGAAATCATAACGTCCGAAGAAACTAAGCGCTTGATCCTCCGTAGTGCGGCTATCTTAGCACACGCTTTTTTCAGCATAATTGCCGCGTGGGGTTTGAAAGACAAATCCTGATCCAGTGTAACGCCAAGAATCTTGAGAGTTGGTTCAATGGCGATGGACTTATCACCAATAAAAAGATTGTATGGGTACTGGGATTTCTCAAGTGTCACCGCCTGAGTTTTAGTAGTATTTACTTGCAGGTAATTTGCAGTGAACCAGAGGGTTAATCTCTCTATATC
>OZ026606.1:22325072-22330072 GCA_964020085.1 Micromussa lordhowensis
AAGAGATTCTTCATGATCATCTACTTTTTTCCAAGGGAAAACTGAGGGTATCGCTCCCGGTTTTAATGAACGTCTGTGTCCCGTCAGACTCGGTTGAAAATCAGTCGACAAGAAGTGCTCGGAACAGCAAAACTTATTTCCTACCGTGGCAAAGTAGGCATCTCCCCGTTTCATACGGATTTCCCACGTTTTCCTTCTCTGTTTATCTGAAGGAAACTCGTGGAATGATAAATGAGGTCGGTTGTCGCTTCGATTATTGCAGTTTGCTGCTGCACAGGACTTGTGTCCAACTTTTTTTCTTTTCTTCAACATTTGATCCGGACAGGTAGCTCTAAACTTACATACATTCCAATTTTTTCCTAATTCCTCCGATGTTTCGTCCGCCATATTGGTAGCGGGAGGGCTATTAAAGGTCAAATGCAACGAAATTTGGCCTAGTTTGATTATAAGTTAAAATAAAAGATACTAATCCAAATAATCATAATCCAAAGTTTTACATGATTTAATCAAAAACCTGCCGAGATATTCGACCTTGAAAACAGCTATTTTTCTTCGCTTCACAAACGGAACAGTTCGTGGAAAGTTCGGAAAATTGTCGGAACTGGATTTTGTGACGTCATAATTGGTGAGCTCCCCGTTCAGAACAACAAAGTATTAGGGCGAATATGAGTGTTTTGTGGAGCTTAATTGTAGCAATCATTCAAAAATCTGTGGTTACATCCCTTGAAAGGACGAGAAGCGGTGTAAGGAATTGATCACTTTGATAAAAGGAGGAAACTATTGACACAAGAACGGATTTTAACCGACTGTTTCATCTAGTTTCATCTCTTCGCGCTACTAGCTAACATTTCAGCAGAGACCTCTTGAAGCGGTATCTTTCGCAATCGCTAAGCAGGGTTTCGATTTCAAGCCCAGAAGCCTTCGAAGCTGTACCATATGCCGTAAAACCAAGCATTGACGACGAACATCCTCGAAACAAACACTCTACCTGTACCAACACGGAATGCATTTGTTCGGCAGCCATATTGTCAAGAGCAGAAAGCGAGGTAAAGCCCCGGGGTAAAGTCGCGGTTTATAAAACCATTTCGTGTTTTATTATATCAAGTTTAACATTTTAGATTCACAATCTCATTTTCTTAACTTAGCCTAGTTGAAATAAAAAAAGGAAATAGAAAAGTGTCATTTGCCATCGTGGTTTAAATGAGCTTAATTAAGAGTTAATTCTTTGAAAATGCCGGCTAAATAAATGGCAAATTGTATGGTTATTCAAAGCGGATAAGTCTCAAAGGGATTCTATTATTTCTGCTATTGTTAAGCTGAACAAAGAGCTGTATGCATAATAAATGTATGGGGTTATGCGGAAATCTTGCCTTAATTTGTATTTCATTTCATTACTGATAGGCCTAAACCAAGAACATACTATGACAATATTCTCTTACCTCTCACTTGCAACCCTTAGTAATACTTTGGTGAGTGAAGACAAGGCATTTCACCCGGAATACCTTAGTCAAGGCCGTAGCTAGTGTAAGGCAAACCAAGCCACTTGCCTCAGCCATTTTTTTTTTTTTCGTCTCTGTTGTTTCGTTTTTGATGGCAAAGGTAAATTAACAACTTGACGTCAGTTATTTTATACGTCTGTCCTCTTATTGATGACAAATTGCGTCATAACATTGTCAAAGTGGCTGTGGAATCACGAGCCGCAGGCGAGTGGTTCCGCAGTAAACTTTGACAATGTTATGGCGAAATTTATCTTCAATAAGAGGACAGACACTTAAAAAACTGACATCAATTTGTCTTTTACAATGACAAGACCCCAAAGTGGTCAAATGCCAGGAATAAATGTGGGGAAAAGACGCTGTAAACTTGCCATAAACAAAGCTATGTGAAATTTATTAAAAAAGGACGCGAGCATTGTCAATAGCTTTTCTCGCTTTTTGATTGGCTACTTAAGCAAGTCAATAAAATCCCATTGGTTAAAAAGTTGACAGTTTGACAGCTGAACGTTGAACTGTTGACAGCTTGCATAAATTAAAATTTTATCCGTCCATACTCTTATTGATGATAAAAATGAGCCAATCAGCGCACAAGAAATTAGACAGTTATTGTAAAAACACTGCTAATCATCTAGGCAGAGAATTTTACTGTGGACATTGCCTCAGTCATATTTTTTTTGTCTGGCTGTCGCCCTGTAGAGAGAATTTTACTGTGGACATGCCTCAATCATTTTTTTCTCCTGGCTATCACCCTGTAAGTAATGCTATAATGTTGTGTAAATTTTCATTGTTCATCAGCTTGTTGATAAATCAACTTTTTGCTGGATAGAAGGATTGAATGCAAAAATCTCAAGCCTTCTTGCATGATATAAATGGTACTTCCTAATGAGGACTGATAATACCACAATTCTCATCTTTTTACAATGCAAAAAGACAGACAACAAGCATCCACAGCACTTTCACATGGGATTTCCTCTACTAGGTGTTTGCAATAAATTAATAAAGGTCACTAACCTCTTATTAAATCCTAAAAGGGCTTTTTATTTGTCTTTGAGCATGTCTAGTTGAAACTGAAGAAGTTCCTTATCTGCTCTTGTATGAAACATGTTGAGGTTGGTGTGCCATGATCCTTCAGGTGTCAATGGGTTAATTCTCATCTGTTCTGTCAGAATATTTTTTGTTTTGAACATCTCTCATGTTTCTAATAAATTATTGAGGCCAGAGTGCTTACTTGGAAACCAAAACCAGGATCTTTACATTCAGTACATGTACTGTACGTCATATAATTTATAAATTATAGTTTGATGTTTAGCTGATGTGGTGAGAATAGCCGTAGGAAGCTACATGTTGTACAATACTTCAGTAAGCAAGTAAGTTATTTATCAAATTAAAAACATGAACATATTTTAAATGGGCAGGTAAGCGCTTGTAAATGCAGGGAATAGTATAGCAAAGGATGAATAAAAGCAATTTACGTATATAATCCTACAGTACTGGTCTGCCATTGTGGGAGATGGCCTTGTGGTTAGTGCACTCAACTTGGGAGTGAACGGTTTGGGTTCAGGCCCTAGCTGGGGACATTGTGCTGTCTTCTTGGGCAAGCCACTTTACTCTCACAGTACCTCCCTCCACCCAGGTGTATGAATGGGTAGTGGCAAATTCAATGCTGGAGGGTAACCCTGCGATGGACTAGCATCCCATTCAGGGGTGAGTAGAAATACTCCTGGTCGCTTCATGCTACCAAAATCGGGATAAGCTCCGGCCCGATGAGCCACTCGGTGCGTATGTAGACTTTTTACCGTTCTACTGGTCATGAGAGTGTTTCTCACAAATCATACTTACCACAGTTATCAGGTTTAAAAATTCTCTGACTTATCCCTGACTGACTAAATAATCACAAATTAAAATGTCGGATGCAGTAGCAGCCTCCAGCCTCTCCTAACAGCCATAATCTCCACCCATTTATGACTGATACGTTTTCAACAAATTTACTTATTTGTTGAGGAAATAATCTTTGAGATTCAGGCAATGTTTTAATTTTATCTGATTTTCCTTCCAAATGTCAATTCCCTGACACAAAATAAAATTCCGATCCCTAATCTTGATGAACTTTTCCCTAAACAGTTTCTGACCTGTGAAAACCCTGCAACCCATAGCAAAAAAAAAAACGAAAAAAAGGACTACATGTCATGTAAAACGACAAAAAAAAGATGAGCTTAAACGTTAAACCTTCGCCCAAAACAACTATCGGTAAGGGCTTTCATACTGAAAGAAAGACAATTGTAAACATCATCTTTTGCAAAATAACACAAGGCAAAGACTCGAACATGAACTTTATTAATAATCTTTGAACAGCAGTTTTCAACATATTCAGAAAGGCTCACCAATCCATGTGATCGATTCTTTCGTCTAGTTGTTGATATCCTGATGCCATCTTGTTTACTCGACGAGTCTGATTCACTCAAGTTTATATGGCCTGAATCGTTGCCTGATTCCAATGGTTCGAACTTACACGGCTGTAATGGTCATTTCCAAATAAGACATCAGGGTCTTGATCTATTTTATACATCGGCTAGCCAATAAACGCCAGGAAATCCTTGAAACAAACTCGGTAATTCCAAGGGAATTATCTATTTGGTCGCGAAAATGAGCTCGCCAAATATGACGTCACAAAACCTATAATTTCGTTTCCACTCCAAGCGCGGCCATTTCTGGTTCGTTTTCGTGAAGCTCTCGGAAATCGTCGGATTTTCGTGTCTTGGGCGCTACAATTCGCACAAAACTTATTTTTAAGAGTTGATTCTGCTTCCTGTTGATACAACTGACTTTTTCACGAAGGTTTTTCGAGAAAAGAAAAATTGTCCAAATTTCGTTGCATTTGACCTTTAAGCCTCGCTTGCATGCAACTTCCGGTTTTTTCTGGAATCGGTGTATTTGACCAGAGGGAGCACACGATCTTCCTGAGTAGGAAGAGAGTAAATAAATGAATGAAATGAATGCGGAATGACTTCTTTTTGTTTTTGTTTCGTTTCGTGAAAGCAACAAAATTTAGAGATTCAAGCGAATTTTCGGAGTGCGTTCAACATGTTTAGGGAAAGAGTTGCCAGGTTTTTCTACAACTTGGCCGAATTTGTTTTCGAATACTTTTGCGACAGTCGGAGAATTCATGGATAGTAGAAGAGACTGGTCTCTTCTACTATCCATGGAGAATTTTAGCGACGTTTTCAAAGTTTTTTTCTCAAATCGCTTTTCGCAACATGATCGTACCGTTACCCCGGTACCGTACACGTCATCCTGCGTGCGCTCGAGCTCCCCTCCATCCCCCACACATGTTTTTTGAAAAAAAGTTTTGTTTTTGACGGAATTCGAATCATAAGGTATTGAAGTTTTATTTTGAAAATTCCTGTAATTGCAAGTTTAAAGCTCGTTTTCTCAAAACAAGTTATTTTCGCCTTTGAGAAAAGATATTTTGACAAGATTGTGTCCAATTGAGCTGGAATTAATTTT
>OZ026606.1:22332572-22397572 GCA_964020085.1 Micromussa lordhowensis
TGGTTCACACTAGCGACGGAATCGGAAGCGGAGTCGGAATCGGAAGCGCAAGGAGCGTTACGATCCAGTGTAAATAAAAAAAAACTGGAATCGGAGGCGGAGTCAGAAGCTCGACGGAATCGTAGTCAGAAGGATCCAGAGTGTAGTTTATTAATCAAAGACAGTCACCTTCCCTGTGTAAGTAGAATTGGCTAATTGTTGGAGTTTCTGGCTTTATAGTGAAGAGGGAGCATAATGAAGCACATCTTTCTAAATAGCAACTAGTCTGTAAGCTCAAGTTTTATATTGGCTGTTGGATGGTGGATTGTGCAGCCCCAAATCAACCATCAAAGTTTATAGAAACCAACAGCAAGTATTCTAAACATTTATTGGTTAGCAATTAACGAAGTGGCTGTTCTTTCAGAAATAATGATTAACTGTTTTTTTTTTATGGATTTGTTTAGTGCTTTTTCTATGTGTTTCATATGATGCTGCAAGGGCCTCTATTATTTATCAATAATTATTAATGTAGGTGGTTACATAGGCAATCAGATAGGGAGTTTGGCAATAGCTGGCTATGGTAATGTGCCAACAAAGCTTTATGATGTTATTGTTCCACAGAAAAGTTGCAGGAACTTAAAGAAAAAGAGAAAGATGCAGAGTACTTTACTAAAATGCCATCCAAACACTACATGGAAATTGCTTCCCTTCTTCTCAGCAGGTATTTTAAATACGTTACTTCATTAACATAAGAATATAGATAAATAATGCGATTTCACCAATGCGTGATCATAGGACTGGAAATAACTTTTCTCAATCTGCAGCTCTGTGAGCTGAGGTCGGTTTATGGCTGTTTTCCCTCACCCATCCCACCCCCCTCCCCTACAAATATATTCTGGGTTAACATGGAACAATGGCCAGAAATCCAACTAGATTTGGAGGATAGTAGGACCTTCGGTTTGGGCTCCTTTCAAATTCTTTTAATGTTAGTCAGAACCATTTTTATCAGTCATTTTTAGCAACATTATCAGAAAATGGACATTTAGTACTTTTCCAACTTAGATAGATGGGATCATGTGTACTAAAGGCATCCGCGGTCGAGTGTCGATTGATACTCTTGATCGACTCTCCATTGACACCTCGTTTGACACCCTTTCAACACTCCATTGATATCTCAGTTGACAGTTGGTCAAAAGCCGACTAATATTTATTTTAGATCGATGCATATGAGTCGGTTGATAGTCAGCCGAATGTTGACCAACTGTTAAGCAAGTGTCGATCAAGTGTCAACCAAGTATTGATGGGGATGTTGATCGATTACTGATCGAGGTGTTGATCGAGGGTATCAATCGACACACGGACAGTCTATCGCAGATGGCATCAGTACACATTGATCCGATAGATATATATGTTGCAGATCAAAATGAAATTCAGGTTAAAATGATTTTAACCTAGTTTGAGTCTCAATTTCCTTTGTCTTCTAACCATATATTATTCATGGTCCATGAATAATTAGGATTAATAGACAAAGGAATTTCATTTTGACCTGCAACATATATCTTGTGGTTTTCAGTGCTGCTGATGACATTCCCCATGCAGATGAAGTGCGCACACTGATTAAAGATATCTGGGACTTGAGGATTGCTAAACTAAGAAAGTCTATTGACATCATGGTCAGTCAACAGGAGGTTTACGCTAGGGTTAGTTGGATTTGCACTGAATACATAACCTATTTTATAAAAATTACAGCAGAGTGTAGAAGTGAGATGTGACCAGATCCACTATCCACTTGTTTTTCCCTGACTTAAAGTATTGATGCCTGCTACATGAATTATTTTGGCATCCTTTCCCAATCCCAGTTCTCCTTCCTTGTTCATCCAAGATTCTAATAATAATAAATAATATAAACTTTACTTAAGTGTCAAACCATGTAGCCTGGGTGAAACCCTTACTAATAAGGGGACACAAACTTATTAAAAATGCAAAAGTTAGATGACTACACTAAAAATTTAAAATGCAGTCTAAAATGTTTTTTGTGGGGGTTGCCTACCAGACACTAAATGTTTTGCAGTGTTCTTTGTTACAGTTACTGACAAGAGTTCAATGTGTGGACTGAAGTTAATTCCACAGCAACAGCCTACTTGTCAACAATTTCTCATACCTTTTCAGTTAAAACAGTTGAGATTGTTTCTTATTTTTGCAGCTGGACGACTTGTCTCTGATGGAAATTAACATGATACGTCCATTCCTCACACAAGCACTTGATCACATGCACAACTTGAGGTGTCATGTTGCAGAGAATCCAAGTAATACGTGAAAAATAAGTTGTGAATTGTGAAAAGCTTGCAGCTGTTGGCACCTTAATGAAGTGCAACTGTTCACGTGACCGGTTAATAAATGTCAGTGACACTAGAACTTAAAAGCAAAAGACACTGTTACTACTTCTAGGATCCTGTAAAGTACCTTAAGAGTATTATTTTCTAAGTAAATTTTTCTTACATTCACAAGAAAGCAAAGCAGTCTATTAAATTATCATTTACTTGGATTTGATTATGTAAAGTTAATGCATCTGTGTTAGAGTAGAGCCTACAACCTCTTTAGATTTGTCCCAAAATTCCCTACAACTAGCATTATTCTACTACTTTTCATACATGCCAGTTTCCCTGCATCCTTTCACTAGGAAATCCAGTTTGTTTTTTTTTTCTTCTGGAGCCTAATGCCTAGCATGCTTTCATGGTCATTGACATTGCTTCTCTTTGTTGCTGGATAGTTAAAGGGAAGAGTACGGCAGTTCAAGGTTACAATATACCTTGAGCTTCAGTGATTGAGAACACGGCAGCCTCATTCCCTGGGGTTTCATTAAGGGCCAGGCAACAGACAAATTGACCAGCTGTGTGAATGATTTTGCCTGCCAGGTTTGACCATCTAGAGGAACATTTCTCTCATAAACAAGTTCAGTTCAAAATAGTTTGCCCACCTGTGAAAACCAGTTGCCCTCCTGCTGAAAACTTTGATGAAACCGCTGCATTCCATGTGGTTTCTTCTGTCTCTCTGAGCAAGACTGAGATGAAGGCTTAAGTGCAAAAAAGTGAATGATCGAAACTTCAACCATGAAGCTTAATAATGTTAATGTGGGCAACAACACAAGTGGGGGTGGGGGGAGGCATAATATTATGCATAAAACTGTCCATGCAAACTCTTTATAAAATACACATAAATCGTCCAATTAGCACCCGGGGCGATTATTTTAAATTTAGGAGAAGACGGGTGCTTATTCGAGGGGGGCACTTGATCGAGGCAGTGCGCTTAATTAATTCTTCCCACTTTGTTGGCTGACATGATCCTTTTTTTTAATACATCATCTATGCGTAAACAACAACACAAGCTGTTTATTGATGAAAATGGTGATCCTTAAGTTTAAATCACAGCACTGTTTTTTCTAAACGCAACATGTTCACAGACTGGAACAAGAAATTGTAGGATGCAACTTAGAAGAAAAGAAACATGTTTCCTGTATTCAATGTAAAGATGTAAATTACTGAGGACTATAAAGAAGGCTGGAAGAGAGTGATTAAACATGGCAAAAACTATACATCCTTTGCTATCTTATTACTTGTCCACAAAATGGGGGAAGGGGGCACTTGTTTTAAATTTTGGCTGATAGGAGGCATACTTATTCAAGGGGGGGTGCTAATTTGAGGAATTATGGTATTTTTTTTTCACTGATGTGAACTTGTTTTAGTGGCGGCCACTTCATACAGTTTCCCTCAACTGTATACCTCCAGTTAACAGATGTGATATCTTCATTGGCACTAACGACCCCCACTAACAGTAACAACTTCTTGCTAAGTAGCTGAGTTAAGAGGTAAGAGTGCCCCTGCCTAAAAACATTACTCAAAATGTCTTGAGGCTGCCTTTAGTTTGATTGCTCAGCTAATCAAAATGAAATAAATTTGTCCTTTTTCCTATTTTTATTGACTTTACTACAACTTTCAATGACGTGAACTCTACTTAACCGAAATCAACTATGGGTTGTGCTTTAAAGTGGTGCTTGACAATGGCTGTGAAAATAATTTATTGTAATTGGCTCCAGGCAGCCAAATTTATCATTAATTTTTACTTTGCACTGCATGGCAAATTACAGAAATAAGGGTATGTTTAATTTTCTTTCTCATATAGATAATATTAAATGAGTATTTGTATGAAAGCCTGAGCAATTATAGATTTCCACTACTCAAAAAAAGTTCTCAAATTGCATTTCACCCAAAGGCTTGTCAGGTAATTTTCAGATATAACTCGCAGTGTAAATCTTTTATTGCACTCACATTCATACAATTGCACATACAAATATCACAGTTGGACAGTTTTTCTTTTTAAATAGAATTTATTCATTTATTCTTCACATTTTTTTATATCTAGCTAACAGATAACTCTTTTAAAGCATGCAGAAAAATTAACTTTTGCACAACATAGAAATTTCTTCAAGCTGAAAAATACATTAATGTCTGAGCTTTAATATTTTAAAAGTCTGGAAATGTTTTCTGACACTGTTGTGTCCGTGCATCATGCGAGGCAAAACTTTGTTTTCTTTAATAAGAGAATGCCATGAAAAATGTAGCTCTTAAATATAGAATCTTACATCTATGTTACAAATATATTATCTTTTTAGACTTTCAATGAAGAAATGGAGTTTATCTAGGCCTTCTCTCAGAGTGTTCCGCTCTTCTAGAAGACCCTTTTTGGCCTGTACAAGGTTCTGAAAGGAAAAGCATTTATAATTAATGCAAAAAGATTGTTACAGATTTAACTTAAAAGCCCTTGGCTTTCAATGAGAGTGGCTACAAGTCCTGACTTAATCAAAACTACAAAACAGTCATGCTTAATTCATGAAATAGTTAAATTACACAATATCAGATACCATCAGACAAATATAATCCATTGTTTTCTTTTGTTTAGTTTTAGTCTTCTGTACTAATATTGTTTTGTTTTGTTTTTTGTTATTTCTTGTTTGCTGTATTAGAAATTCGATTTAATTACACCTTCCTCTAACCATGCGCTGTCTTAGAAGTATCTTTTCCCTTGTAATGTGTTCTGTGCACAGAGGTACATTAGCTGTTCTTTGAAATGCTTAAGAACTGTAAAAAAGTTCATACCTGTTTTCAAATAACATAAGATAACATAAACCCCTTAATTTTTGGAAACTTTTACCCATATAAAACCTGCAAAATACACACTTCACTCTATAGCTTTTTCAGACTTACCGTCATTTGGAGACTAAGGGCCTGTGCCTCCTCATTCAGAGAAAGATTTTGTGACTTCAAGACATCAGCATTGTCTTGGAGCACACCTATTTCAAGACCCCTCTCTGCAAAGACATAATTACGTAATTAAAATATAATACTAATTAAATAATGAGCATAGCTAGATACTTAATTCCTGCAATGGTCAAACCTAATTTGTTTTGTAATTTTGTTTGGACCACACCAGAGGTATAAATAATCATTGAAGTTCTGATTAGAATTGAAACAAAGTTTCAGTTCACAACTAAGATCAAAGTTTGGATAATCAACTTCAAGGATTGACTTTTGGCCCACCTGAGGTCTGGTTAACATCCTATCTTCATTACACTATCAACAAGGTGATTCATAACATTAATAAGAAAATTCAGAAAGCTAGGAACTTCTAATGCCAGGCCTGCTTTTTTGGCATAAAAAAAAATGAGTGCTAAAGATAAAAATTTACAAGAGAATTCAGGGATTGCACCTCAGTTCTCACAGTTCTTGCCATTTGGATGAGTGTCTTTAAAGGTGCACTCGCAAATTTACAATTTGTGCCTGTGTAAAAGGTGACCAAAAGCAATAACGTACTAAAACCAGGAACACTGAAACACAGCATCCTGTTGAAAAGCTACCTTGAACCCACGGTCTACCTATAACAAACTGCTATATGACAAAATGCTAACTACCAACTACAGATGGCATAGTGTACTACTACACACCTTATATCTTTTGAATAATAATTTCTCTTTACAAGGCTAAAAAAGTTAAAGTAAAAACACCAAACGTTTTCAACACCAGGTCATCTTTGTCACTAGGCCATCTTCCCCCTGAAGATAATCTAGTTCAATGTTTTTACTTTTTAACTCTTTTAGCCTTGTAAATAGAAAATATTTTAAACCAAAGCGAACATTATAGATAATATTTAACCTTTAGTGTCTAAAGAATGATCATACCTGCAGCATGTGTGAAATAGGACTGCATGACAGCCTCCACCCCACACCACTTGAATCCTTCCCTGTCTCCTGCAGATGAGGAGTTCTTCTCATCCTTAAGGTCATGAGACAAAAGTTAATTATGAAAATGCACTGCCTTTTAGTACCACAGCTAAACAAAGCTTAACAGACCCTAGTCAGTCTCTGCCATTTTTGATGCCACTGAAAAATTGCATGGTGAAGAGAAATCGTATTGGTTTTACTGTGTGTTGTGTTCCTAAAAGCATGTTTAATTATCTCTTAATTAGCAGTTTCAAAGCGATTTCCTTCGTTTCATCACGCTCCAAATAATATATGAATCATAGCAAAACTTTCACATGTAAACAAAAACAAAGGTATGGCTGACTAGCCCCCTTTAACACTTGATTTATTACACTGGAAAGTTGTGTACATTGTGTGGTTGGACCAGAAAATATCCATACATTCATGCCGTCATATACTTTATTAAATTACTCTACAATTTACAGAGTAGCATTTCTGCTAATTTCTTCGAGCTACCCAATGTTACAAATTAAAATAATGGAATAAAAAATTATAACAAAGCAGCAAATGTATGCCATGTTACTAATACATTTAGGACAAAATTAATTTGCAGAAGGTCTTGAAATCAATACCCACCCTAGGAAGGGTTAGTGAAAGTACCAAGGGGGAGGGGGTCCTAAAGCCAAAACGTTTAGAGGAAAGTATGAAATAGTAAAGTATATCAAGAAGGCTGTGGGGTAGGGTCATACCAATAAACCAAGGCTGTTGCCTAACAGGAGCCCGGTAGCCTGGGGCTCCCAAAGAATAGCTCTGGGCGCCTTAATTTTTCACAGCAACACCTTTCACTTCATACATGTACTGTATGTTGGGCTCCTAAGTTCTCAGCGTTTAGCTCTGAGGGCCCCTTTAAAATTTTCTTAGGCAGCAGCCTTGTAAACCTTCTGTGGAAGGGGTATGGATATTTTGTGGAGCAACACATGGCAGGGTTACCAGACATAGATTTCATCCAGTTTCTCAGATATTATTTCTTGGTATCAATTTACACTCTTGGATAGAGAGAGAGGCAGTACAGGTAGGATAATTTGTCTTGCCCAAGATCACAACCTTAATATTATATATCTGAAAACCACTTCATCGGAGATCGCCCCCTGTATAAATATTATTATCATTATCATTATCATATCTTTCCAGGGCTTGGGCACATCAACCATTTGGCCAATGAACCTTAACTTTCTATTACGATGCACATAAAAATCCAGTGTAAATATGATGGCTATTAATTATTTAGAATACAAAGTCAAAACATCCACTGGCTAAATTTTGAGTGATTCACAAAGTAAGTGGTATTTAAGTTTTTTTCAGATGTACTCTCCTAATACCTTATTACATGAAATTTTTGTGACACCTTTACTTTGCAATTTTGGAGTGCGCATATTTTGCAACACTTAAATTCTGCGATTGTAAGAAGAATTTGTATTTTGAATCAGTTTAACTTCACCTTTTTGAGTAACACACAATTGATCTCCTTGGCAATGCTACTTAAACATGTCCTTGACTTTAGTAGACCGACATTACCAAAGGTACAATACCGTCAAAATTAACAAAATTGCAACAGTGGGACTATTTGTCAACAGTAACAATGTGAGTCACATAATTTTTTGCACTATTTTATGTTCATGACACTTATTGTTTGCGTCACGTCACACACAAATTTAACATGTTGCAAAAATTTCATGTAATAAGGTAATGTTTAAATCAGTCTCTTGATGAATCTTTTTAATGAATGAGACCTCTAAAATCTCATAAAGGTAAAAAATTATAAAATTCACCTTTGCAGGAGGCTCTCCTTGTTTATTTCTAGTTCCTAGCTGTTGTTCTGACAAAGGTAATGGTCCAAATTGTCGTCCCTGTGTGCCGCCTGATGCATGCTGAGAGAGGTAGTCCCTGGTCTCTTGTTCACTAAAAGATATCCCCATACTCCTCAGAGGCTCAGGTCTAATTGGTTGGGTCACAGCCCGATGTTCAGGTCTCGTATGAGAGGCAACATTGCCGTGCTCATGTGAGATTGACAAGAGCCCTGTATGCCGTAGATATGGTGGTCGAAATTGCGATGCACTGATATTACTAAAGGGATCTTCCATGTTAGTTAGGGACTGAAGCGTTAGACGTGGGGGCAGATGATTGGTGTTACCGCTCATGGTGGGGCTTTGCCGATATCTTTCCTCACTGCCTCGGCGAAAGGTTCTATCAAATGGATACTGAGCAATTCTCTTTTCTCCATCCTCTGTTTTTATATTAATGGGTTGTTCTTTGTCCACATCTTTGTTTTTGTTTTCTTTTCTTTCCTGCTCCTGTAATAGTTGTTGCTTTTGCCGAGTTATTGGTCCTGTTATCGTGTCAGGGTCAATAGAGCCTTGGCTGTTATCAGAATCCCTGTCATTCTACAACAAAATCGAAAGGTCAAACAGTCAACAAACCATTTTTTGATCACTAAAGGAACAACATTAATTTCTTACTTTTATAAACTTCATTAAGCCCTTAAGGATGTAAACCCTATGTTTTCACTGCTACTCACCTCTTTATCTCTACGTGCTCTCTTAGGAGGACGACCTCTGCTTTTTCGGTTCTTTCTCTCAGTTCTTTTAATCTCATATGACTGCTCTAGCTCTAAAGGTAAACAAACAGAACTTGTCAGTTGCATTGAATCAAATTCATTGCACCGGCTATAGCACATACATGTACTTTTCTTATAATATTAACAGGAGATAGTTCAGTAGCTTTGTTCAGTGCAATGTCTTACATGTACATGTAAGTTTTAACACTTTTTAAAAACGTCAGGCACTTGTGGTGACATTGCCATATGTATCTTACCAGAAGCATTTATATTTACTATGAGCATTACTGGAAAAGGCATATAAAAGTCAAGTTTGTCATGATTATTTTGAACTGAATTGAAGAAACAGAATCACACTGAGAGGTTTGGAAACCAGCCCATATTTCAGCCAATAAATGCCATAGAGATTTAAGTGATGTAATTTTTTGGCGATTGAATATTTTTTTTTATATTTTGATCAAATCCCTTTCTATATTTCAGAAGATCAACTTTTGTCACGTCATGACTTAAGGGCAGTAAACTACAAGACCAGGTTTTTTTAGAGAGGAACCCAAAACATAGTCAAGAAACATATCTACAAGAGACTGAGAGTTCCGGCAGTTGGTCAATGAAGAAATACATGTAGTTTTGAAATCCACCAAACAAATATCACGACCATTGAGTGACATATTGTAACACATACATGTAATCAACCTATCTAAATGCCTGATGAAGGCCAGGAGGAAGGAGTCAAAACATTATGATTTAGTAAATTCTCAGCTCCGACTATTGCATTTCTAGCTTTTTGATTGGCTAAAAAAACTCCGACTATGAGTCAATAGTCGGAGTTTTGCGCCAAGTTTAAAAATTTTCCGCACGAAGTTTTCAACTTCAGCCCTCTATGATGGCCGAAATAAAAATCGGTGGCAAAACTTGGTTTTAGAATTTACTAATTAAACTTTCCATTCGCCCTTGTTGGATATGAAGTGATTATAACCAACTCGCGCTACGGGCTCGTTGGTTTTTTTATCACTTCATACCCAACTCAGGCTCATGGAATAATTGTTATCTAGTTCCCTAGTAAAATGTCCTCTCCTTGTAACATTGTACTTAATAATATACAATCAAAAACCTCATTTTGGACCTCATTTGGCAGATTGTTCACTTACCTTGTCTCTTACTAGGAGGTAATAAGCCAAGCTTTGCCATGAAGTCTAATTTCTGTTGGTTGGAAAAAATGTTAGTCACACATCTTGTGAGGACAAGCAGCACATCCTAAGGATAACTAGACGGCTCTAAGAGCGTTTAATCGTGCTTTATGATGCAAGATCAAGTTGTACCTTACTAGTAAGCTTATTGAGCACAATATTAACAAATAAAAGAATCAGGATATTTCAACGCAACAGTTATCCTCAAATATTTACTATTCAATTTGATTTGTTGAGTATCCTCTTTATCCAATTGCATGTTGTTTGCTTTATCTTCTTTATTAAATCCATTTTGAAATCACTGGTTATCCTTGTAATATCATTGGTTCTCAGCGGTGCGATTTATTCACAAATCGCACTATCTTTTGCTCAGCCAATGAGAATGGGACAGTAAAACAAAACAACCAATCAGATTTTAAGGCATTTTTAAACTCACCATTCACATTGCAGGAAAATAAAAGACAAAAAAAGCCATTGTTTTGCAAATTTGGCAACTTGGTTCAATAAATATTGGTCCTGACCAAAATCTTGTTCCTGTATTTAGGCTATTAAATTGTTCAATTTGAAAATGGATCTAATAAAGTGGTAATTGAACTTCGGGTCGTGCAATTTTGGTCGCGCTCGTTCAATTTTGAAATCACGCGTATGATTTCAGACCAAATTGCGCTCCACTCAGTTCAATTACCATTATAAATTCTGTTTTTGACGATTCTTGATTTGATGTGTTCGTCTCAGCATCATAATTTGTTTTTGAATCAGTAGTCGCATTTTCAGCAGTGTTGTCATAGTTTGAACTCGTGCATGGCTCATTTGTTATCTTGTGAGAAAGAGCCTGAACTTTGCCTATTTGTCAGGTTTTCAAGCAATATAATTTGTGGAATGACCTGTTCCGAAAAACGATCGACATCTTCGTATGTAAGATGAACCAAGAATTTCTTCACAAATCACAGCATTCTGTAAATTATGTTGTTCAAAAAGAGCGAGTACATGAGAACACAAGGTGTTGCACTCTCATCCCCAGTTTCCACTCTCTACACATGGAATGCCTGGGACCATGACCCCCCTTTTGGCGACGAACAACAGCTTGCATTTTATGACTCGGGCTTTCCTACGGAATTATTTTATCAACTGTTTAAAATCCAGAATAAAATACGGAATTATTCCATCAACTGTTTAAAATCAACTGACCTCAGCACTAGGAAGAGGCGGTGGTATGTTTTCATCATTATCATCTTGGCCGCCATTAACGTCACTGTCATTCATCAAGTTAATTGGAGAATCAACACCATTTTCATTACCATGGTCACCTTCGTACTTTCTCTTCAAGGTTGTGCCTCCTTGGTGGATTTCTGCCAGCAATACATGATCATCAGTATCACAACTTAATCATCTATCTAAACAAGAGGTATTTCTCATGCAAGTGGTGTATTTGCAGCATGTCTTTATAGATCAACATCTTGGTGGTACAGCTGAAAGTCCCCCTACAGACACATCCATATAATGACCATCTCTATATAATGGACTACTTAGTTGAAGGACTTCTCCAGGGTGCAGATGGAATGCCTTGCCAGGGACAGAGGTGATTGGAGGAGTCTTATCAGTGGCCTTTGCTCCAAAACAGAGATCAGACATATGGTGGACAGTTCACTTGGTCACAGAAAAACCATAGCTCATATACACCTAATGTAAACCTCTTTCATACAAACACCCCTGGCTCCATAATATGGACACTAAGCTCTACTTCATCAGTGTCTCTATTATTGTAGCAGGGCTCGATAAAAAGTGCCGTCCGGTCGTCCGGGACAAGTAGATTCTCCTTCTGGGCAAGTAACTGTTCATTCCTACTTGCCCAATGGGCAAGGTATCAGGCAAGTAGTCTGCCAACTGAGTAATTAAAAGAGCAAAGTAAGACTTGCCCAGGGCAAGCAAAATTCAAGGGCTACTTGTCCCAAGGGCAAGCTGGAATTCAAGTTTTTTTTCGAACCCTGTGTAGAGGTTTGACTTAACTTGCACCTTATAGAAAATAGACTTAAACTGGTTAGATCAGATTCTTGTACATTTGTACCTTCACACAAAGAATTACCTTTTTTCTTATCCACGGTCACAAGCCCTAGCCCCTCAAGAAACTTCAGTTTATGGGGATTGTGTCTGATCTTAACTGCAGACTTAATGGGAGGTTCTTCTATGGTTTGTTCAACTTTAATTCTTTTGGGCAGACTAGGAGATGACCTATCAGATGACTTTGGTCTCTGCACATCTACAAAAATACAAATTTAGGTGTCAAATTTTAGTGAGCAGTTGAATATTAAAGAAACACTAAAAACTCTGAGTTTGTTGTGTAGTACATGCAATGCAAATATCAAGGCACAAAAGGTAATTAGCATGCATTAAAATAATACTTTTCTCTTGGTTATAAACTTTAAAGAAAGTTATGGTATTTCTAAATAATATAGAAATTCCCAAATAATTAATGCTAAAAACCAGTAGCTATAATTTAATTGTGAGTCTAAACTTGTCATCCAGAATTGTTTAGCCCTAGCACCAGTGGAGTTGCAGAACATTCACATTAATTGAGTCTCGTCACTTGGAATATTAAATAATAATTATGGTAAACTGCCACTTACCAGGTTGGTAATCTCCATTGACAAGTGTTACCCTGTCTCGTCTCTGCCACTCTCTCTCCACACTGGCACTTCTCTCTACTCTTTGAACACTCCCGTGGAAGTTTTCACGGTTAAATGATTGAGAATCTAAAAAGGGTGTTTCACGCACTCCCAGTCGTTCTGATGGTCCACTTGTCAATCTCCTTACACTCTCAGGTTGAAGATGTCGAAGATCAAGTTCATTGCCATAACGATCACCAAATCCTTTTCCATCTACAGGAGGGGTGTGGAAAGGATGAAATGGGAAGCCCCTGTATAGGTGATCAGCCTCTCTATTGGCCACCATACGAGCTATCGAGGGATCGCCTTTGTGGTGATCAAGAGAGAGAGGACTCTAAAGAAGAAAGTAGAGTATAAACACACACAGACAATACCTTAGGTTTATCAATTTGTTGTCAGTGTACTGGCACCATTAACTGGCAACATTAACTACTTACTGGTTTTCCTACACTGAGAAGTGCAAGGAGGGCTTGATACAGTCATATATGATTTTGAAAGAATCAGGGCTTGTGGATACAATTTAAGAAATAATTAAGCATTTTTGTGTGTGTATGGGTGTGTATGTCTACAGAGTGCAACTTTTTACATTTATTTATGTTTGGTTTTGATACAACTGATATTATGAATAAATGTACTCAAATTTCTCTCAGCACCCAAGAGGAGAAAACAAGTATAATTATAATTTTATCACAACTAATTCTAAGATATAATTTATAAATAAAGATTCATACTTTGCTGGCATCCAGGCGTTGTTGATGAAGTGGTTGAGGATAATGCACCACACCAATTCCTCCAGGTTTTTCCTGTGGCATGTGATGTCTTGGCCACTCTTCCCCTGGTGCACGGACGCCCTCTTTCTGCTCAAACATCAGCCGCTCATGCAATAAGAACTCCTGCCAAAACAAAAGATAGAAAAAAAAAATAACAATCAGTTAACCCATTGACTTCCGGAGCTTTTTACCAAAAACGCATTTTTTGGACTTTTTTTTGGAGATTTTCAGCCTGGATATGAGCCAAATTAGCTCCAATCTACTCAAAAAGGCATTTGCAACATGATAGCATGCCTTTCTTTCAACTAGCACCGTGTTTTATGACATTTTTGCTCACGCATACGCAGAAATCAAAGTTTGGAAGTGACCTAGGTCTTAAGGCATTTCAGGGATTTTTTTTTTCGCTTTTCTTTTTTCTCCTTTTCTCATCTTTTTGTGGCAGTGATTGACCTTCTACTGGCCTTGCTTCCAGTTCAAAAATTTCTGAGATGGGCAATTTTTACCATGGAATAGCTAAGTGTGGTCGCAGGAAATTTTGATGCATATCTCAGGCTCCATTGAGCCGATCACTCTGATCTGGGTATCATTGGTGATGTCAGAAGTGGAATGAAGGCCAACGCTCATCACGGCCAGTTACGGCAGGCACAGGAGTTAATTGTTAAATCATAACTTTCACCTCAACATACATCAAGACTATACTCCTCAGTTCATGAGTTCACAGACTAAACTCTTTTGTCCTTGCTGCTTGATAGAGGGATTTTCAAATGAGTCTTGAAAGTAATCAGGCAATTACTTCATTGGTTTTGGTTTGACTATGGTTTGAGATTGGCTGAGTAGTCTAATTGGTAAGCAATTGGTTTGGCTCTGGCTTTACAACATTCAGTTGAAAACTGCTATAACATGGATATATTAACCATTCTTGGAAATTAAGAGATAAAGATGGCACAACACAGCGATGTGTGTTTAACTCTCCCAAGGGTGCTCCTTCTTAACAGTCAACAGTGGAATATGTTTTTTTAGTTGGCTTCATTATTTTCTTTAAGGAAAATTTTACCATTGAAAGATGATGAGTTCGTGATGTCAGAAATGTAAAAAAAAATGGGGGGTCACCGATTTCGTTTTGGAGAAAACATGCCCGGTAGAACACCTAAATTTGAGTAAATCGGGCTTTGTTAGCGAAGAAGGCCACAGTGGCTGAAAGCCTCAAATTATTGCAATTAGAGCTTTGAAGGGGAATGTTCTCTGCCAAATATTGTTAAAAATTAATAGACCTATTAAGTGAATCTAGTCAACTGGTGAGGTTCCTCAAAGAACAAGTTTGCATTTAGCGACCACAATTTCATGCGCCTTGAAGCCGCACGCCGACAGGATTCGATGTCTCGTGGACAGAAATCGTGAATTTTTTTTACATTCCCACACTGATTTTTTGTTCATTTTTGGACAACGTAGAGATAATTGTAAATAAAATGTGTCTCTGGAAAGAAAAGTAGGGGTCACTGACCATTTAAGAGCGTAAATTACGATTGAACTGTCGTCGAATTCCAAAGTCACGCTGTTGCACGACCTGTTGAGCGACATGACGAAGCAGGACTGGGATCCACTTGCTGGTCGTGACGTAGAAGTCAACGGCGCGAAGGAAAACAGGAGGGATTTGATTTTGTGCTGATTATTTTTTTACTCGGCGAGGGTCAACTATGTGTACTTTTGCAGCTTTGTGACATTTGTGGATTACCTGAATTACCCGGCTAAGTCTTTGAAGAACATTAAGGAGACTTTTGCGTTATCATCATTCCATTGATCCAGCTCACAGTGGAATCAAGAAGGTAAGAAATTTTCCTCTTGGAAAACAAGAAACGGTACAACTCGAACCTTTTCAGTGGATGATTTTCGTTGGTTTAGTTCACCTCCTTTTATGAATCTCCCACTTCTACTTCTTGTTTGATGCGCAGAAAACTTGCGCAGAAACAAGGGTAAACTATGTGTACTTTTGCAGCTTTGTGACATTTGTGGATTACCTGAATTACCCGGCTAAGTCTTTGAAGAACATTAAGGAGACTTTTGCGTTATCATCATTCCATTGATCCAGCTCACAGTGGAATCAAGAAGGTAAGAAATTTTCCTCTTGGAAAACAAGAAACGGTACAACTCGAACCTTTTCAGTGGATGATTTTCGTTGGTTTAGTTCACCTCCTTTTATGAATCTCCCACTTCTACTTCTTGTTTGATGCGCAGAAAACTTGCGCAGAAACAATTAGCGCAAACGTCCTTAATTAAATAAAGCAAAGTTATTTGACTGAATGATAGCTAGCATGTATATGATGACTTTCTGGTTGGACACTTTTTAAACCAGTTCAATTTTTTTCCTTTGTGTCATTATTATTCACAATTTGAGACTACTAAACAGAAAACAAACTGGTTAGAACAATTTCAAACAGAAAACAAATTTAAAGAACGCCATCAACCCTCACCTGTCTTTCTCGTTCTCTTACAAACTCTGCATGCCTCTCATCCAGGGGGTGAATAGGGTAGGGAGGATCTCTATGGGGGTGGACTAAGTAAGGATGAAGCACAGGCACTTCATGAGCTGGGAGGAACATTCTTTTGTATTCTCCAGGTCGCCCCATCTTAGATGCCATTGTTGGGTCACCTCGGACATGGAGGCCATGACTTCTAGGTGGCTCAGATGAGCTTGATGTTGGTGCCCCTCCAGGTGTGCCATGGCCATGAACAGGACAGGATCCTGGTTTATGTTCCTGGTAGAACCCCCGTGGAAGAGGTCCCTCTCCAGAACTCCTTTTTGGTTCCCCTTGTGCAATATCACTTTCTTTATCTTTCTTTGCAGATTCACTTCCTTCCTAAAAATTCAAAGGTTTCAAGAGAGATGGAAAAGTCAAGAATTTGTGTCAAAAATATAGCATATAAAACTGAGGTGTATGTTCAAATACTACGTGTATATATCTTTTTGAACGTTATGAAATCAAGGTACAGATTAATGTCAACATTAATAGTACTTTCAGCATACGTTTTGTTTTTACTGTACGTCTTAAAAATACCGCTAAATACTTTTCATTTGAATGGTCACACACTACTGTACATTTATAGTTCTTAACATAATTTCATTCCCAGACTTAAACTAGATCCTTGTTAATTAGCACAAGGTATGACCAATTGAATACAGGGTTATTATTAATGTTAAGTCCTTGTGTTTTGAGGCTAGCCTGGAGAACCTTTGCTGCTGTGCACTAACATGACCAAGTCCTCTATCAGAAAAATATAATCCTGTTCAAACCTGTTTCCTGCTTTCCCTTGCCTCAGGAGTATCCCCAGGTCTAAGGTGTGGAGAGTTCTTCCTGACAAATTGTTCAACACTTCCGGGTGGCAAATGTCGAGCTGGTTCCCCAACATGGCCAACAGGAATGTCATATGGCTCCACAATTATTGTACCATCTGGCAAAATCGAATGTCGTTCATGCTGCTGCCGTAAATGTTCTGCCGCTCGCTGTTGCCTCCAGGTGCTGAAACGTATGTCATGTGGATCTAATACCTACAGGAAAAGGACGTCAAGTTATTTAGCTCCTATTAACCAAGCAGGTGGTCTGTATGGGAGAATCTTGACCAAGGTCATGAGTACAAACCAAATGCAGTGAGGTCTGTACACACCAAATAACGATTATCCCATACAGACCGACCAAGTTCTGTTAATAAGATGTTTATTATAGAGCAGTTTTCAATTGACTGTCGTAAAACCAAAACCAAACTAATTACTTACCAATTAGACTACTCAGCCAATCTCTAACCGTAGTAAAACCAAAACCAAAGTAATTGACTGATTACTTTCGACAGTCAATTGAAAACCGCTCTATGGTGCAAACAAGAACAATTTAATTTGTTTAATGTAACTGGTTTGTACTAACTGACATTTTGCTTGCGAGTGGCAATGAGCTAAATTTAATTCTGCCAAAGTTTGCTCATCATCTTAACTTTTTTCTCATCAGGCTTTTTGGCATAAATGAATGTTGTAAGATGAAAATAGTGAATGATTTTGCATTTTAGTTTGCAACTTTCCAAATTTTCCATGACAACTAATATTACCTTCAGGTTAATAACAAACAAAACATGTTACTTTGCCTCAGGAAGTCACAAGAACAGTGTCTTAAATTTTAGCCCAAAAAGAAATAAACATAATACAGTCATCTTACTGCTGGAGGGTAGGGTGTTGGGTAGAATGCTGGTAACATGTGGGCCTCTGGGCCCTCTCGTTTAGAGGCCAGGAGGGGAGGGGGCCCAGGAGGATGGGCTCCTCGAGGCACATATATGGGCATCTTGTCATAAGCTGGATAGAAGGCCACAGGAGCATGAGGCGGCTCTGTGCCTGGATAGTGCTCTGACAACATGGGCACTTCAGAATGACCTGAACAAGAGAATAGAATAAAATGTAAGTACCAACAGTAATACCCAAGTTATAAAATCTTTGAGGAATTACACACACTATGATTGGTCAGTTTTGGCTTTTCATACAGCTGTAGCTCCACTTGAAGCATGGAGCCTATATCACATGGATGCTCTACGGAGTAATAATACAAGTGGCCCAAGTCACAAGTTTGAGTGCATGCATTAACATTATAAAGATATGTTCAATTTGGCCTTCATGCATTATAGCTGAAGTTGTACGAAAAGCACTTGAGAATTTTTTTACGAACTCTTAGGAAGTGAGAGAAGCACTCCTCTTGAGTTCTTAAAACCTTACTTCATTTCATTCTCAGAATTGAACTTCAAGTTGGCTATCATTAACATTTAAGTAGATGCGTTTGAAACACAACCACCCAACTATCCTAATGAAAGCCAGAAGTAAAACCAGTAGTAACATATTAAATAGTTTGATGATAAAAATCTGCCAAATATAATTATCCAGACAACGTCGCATTCCTTTAAAATTATGAGAATCTTACATTTTGTTAGTTTTAGACAGCTTTGATTTTCAAATTTATGATAATATTTAAACCATGTTATTTGTCAAGAATCACTTTGTCTTTGCTTTCTGTACTGCCATGCCAAAATCAGTGTATCCTTAAGGAGCCGACTCTTTTTTTAACCCTAAGCTGTTCAACAAAAACAATGGAATACAAAGAGCCTACAATATGCATTACGCCAAACATAAATAACAAAAAATGGACAGGTGTCCGATATAATTCCATTCACACTTCTTTCGTGCTTACGAAATCGAAAAACGTTTTTCAAAAAAAAAAATTAAGCCGGTCATGTAGTTTACATGTTACTGTTCAAAAAGAATGACATGAAATAACTGTATGCTAGTATTCTTCACATGATTTTTATTTTTTTTCATCTCAGTGAAGGTACTGTAGTATAGGCAGGGCTCGAAAAAAAATTGAATTTCAGCTTGTCCTTGGGACAAGTATCACTCAAATTTTGCTTGTCCTGGGCAAGTCTTAGTTTGCTCTTTTAATGATTTAGTTGGCAGACAACTTGCCTGATCCAAGTGAGAATGAAAAATTACTTGCCCAGAAGAAAATCTTCTTGTCCCGGACAACTGGACGGCACTTTTTTTGAGCCATGATACGGTCTTTGGCAAAATAAGAAATGATCCATTCAAAAGGCTTGCCATCAATTGAACCAATAAAATCTATAGTGGTATGATTTTTTTTTTAGAATTTTAATTTCATTCCCTGACTAGTGCTAAACAGAAAATCAAAGATTATCACCAAAATTTAGTAAAATATTGCAAGACGATGTTGCCATCATAAACATGTCCAGTCCCCTCTTCTTGATATTTGTTATCATGGTAATGTGTGAGTGAGAATATTCCAAGGGAAGAACTACTACACAGCAACAGGCAAACTATTTTAAATTGAGTAGAACCTCAGATTATTCATGAATAGCTTGTTTATAAAAGACAAAAAACCCAAAACATGATTCACTGTAAAGTATTACAAATGTTGAGCAAACGTCATCTTCAGCTAGCAAAATAATTTCTTCCACTTGGAAATGGTATAAAATTTAATCCTTCTTACTAATATCTATGATGCAAAAGCCACTGACAAGGAGACAAGTTGTATTACTGGTAAGATCTACATAAACTGAGCATAGCAACATTTACATATAACATTAAATAAACAGGAAACCCTAATCTGAATTAACTGCTGGCAGATATCTGTTTGTAGATTAATGTGACTTGCTTTTGATCGCTCAAATTAATTGACAGTGAATAGACATCAAAAATAATTTTTCACAAGAAATGCAACATATCTCTATGTATAAGAGTTTTGTGTAAGAATATTGATAAGTAGCATTATTGTAAATGACCTGCTATTGAAGACAAATAATAAAGTGTTTTGGTGTTATCTGCTAAAAAGAGAGAAAGGTCTGGACTTCTGGGATCAAACCAATATTTTCAAATATCCACAATAAACTTAATTTCAATTTAAACTTAAAAAGGTAACTGAAAAACCTCAAAGAAATGCAAGACACTAAAAAATCTTTTATGGTTCTAACTCCTTTCATATGAAAACCTTGTGCAATTATAAATAGCCCCCTACCAAACATGAATAAATATTGTTCGAATTTTACACAAAATAAACCAAGATGTAACCCTCTTAGAAAACAAGGAAATCTTCCCTGTGAAGATGTCCCAAAATTTACCGAAAGAACAGGATCGTACCTGATACAAATCACCTTAAAAAGCCTCAAGAAAATCCACAATTCACTGATCTTATTAATTATTCAACAACAATGAAAGGCATAAGAAACGAATTTGTTTGGAGATTTCTGCAGTCCTACCCTTTTGTCACTTTGCTAGGCAACTGAAATTTCCACAAGAGGAATGCAAATTGATGAATACTGAATTTAAACTTTTGTAAATCAACTCCCTGATCTATCCCAGATTCAAAAACCTTGTAAACCGCCTTTGTAATCTGCCTAGAAGTGCCTCAAACCATTTTGTTTCTTGTACAAATAATTCATTAAGTTACACTTTTAAAAAGACTTCTGTAAGATCTGCAACATGAGAATAACTGGCTTAGCAATTGTTGCCTACCCTAGTTGTGTCTGAAGGCACAAAGACTGGCTGTAGTAGCTAACTGGGTGACATGTTGCAAGACCCAAATCTGCTCTTGGTTGATGTTATGAAGAGAACGTAGTCAGAAATTCAGACAGGTGGCTTTAGCCAAATTAAAATAAACAAGGCTAAAAAGTGCAAGGCTCATTATTCAAATAACCAACATCCCAACCAAAATGTGAATAAAATCACAATAAATCTCCATGTGGATATTATTATAGAGCAGTTGATCACACAAAAGTGACTCAAATAAGCAACACTAATGCTTAGTACGTGCACAAAGCCATTTTTCCCTATTTCCCTTGAAGGTCAATTCAAATTACATATATCCTCTTAAGGGTAAAATAATTCCCCACCTGGAACACTCTAGAGTGAGGACTAACTACTTGCCTTTGTTTTGTAATAGGAATATCCTACCTCTGGCCACTGTTGAATAGACACCTGGCATCACTTCATGCCCCATCCGAGCCTGGTGGCTAACTTCTGGCCTTTGGGGACCCCTAGTTGGGTCACGAGTTTGTTCACCTTCACAATCAAATGATGATAAGATTTTGTTATTGGCACAATGAAGAATTTATTCAAACAATGTAAGGTTGAGACAATTAGTAAATTTGCCAATGAAGTTTAAAAAAACAAACAACCTACATTACTGTTTAGAATAATTAATTCTCTTGGAATTTTAATTTACATTTGTGGAGGAATACTTATTTAACCCTCACAGATTTTTAGAGGTCAGAAAATCTACTTTGTATGACTTACCTTTAGACAAGCTAAGGAGGGCTTATAGTCAGCACTAATTTTCAGTTAAACTTTAAGTATCTTTTTTGCTTCTTATAATGTCAAAACAATGTCAATCACAAACACAGAAAGAAAGTTTATAGAATAGACAAGTATTTGTCAACTTCATGATATTATCGTGACATCAGGGCTCGAGAAAAGTGCCATATGGCCAAGCCGATTTTCCGGCAAGAGCCCAGACAAGTTGTCTGCCAAATTAATAACAAAAAAAATAAAAGTTGGCCAGGGCAAGCAAAATTTGAGAGCTGCTTGTCCGAAGGACAAACTGTGATTCAAGTTTTTTTCAAGCCCTATGATGTCAGGGCTTTCAAAAATATTTTGTAGTAGGTGTCAACTATTAAAAGAGTAGCTGGCTGTGACAAATTATAGGCCATTGAACTCTGCAAGCTTGGATTAATGCTGTTTCCAGCATTCTAGCATCCGTTTCAGAAATCAATTCTGAATAGATTTAATAACGACAGCCACATTTATTGTATTTTTTTTCTTAGATGGCATTTAATGAAACTAGTGATTCCCAAGGAGACAGTGATAATAATTAATTATTAGTGGCCATGATATCCTACTTTACCAAGTACATGTCGAGCACAAAAATTATAAATAACTGTAATTATAAATTAGACATGCATGTACAGTATTTTTTTAAGTTTAAATTTCTGTTTCTTTGTCGTCTTTGAAGTGCCTTTGTACAGGGGATTCAAATTCAAAAGCTGTGAACAAAACTTTGCCTGGCTGCTTCATCAATATTATGTTTTTAAATTTATATAGTATTGTCAGTTGCTGTCTTAAATCTTCTAAAAAGTTGAGCTTATTTCAGGCCAAAGAAACCACCATTTTACTGGTTACAGTATGCATTACTGTATTTCCCTTGCCGAAACATCGGCTTTTAACATTAATATTCGCTTGTTTATGCTTTAAGAACTTTATTTTCAAATTGCAAAGAAAATTTGCCCTTTGCTGCAAAAACAAAATGTTAGAACTGCATGAGAGCCCACTTGAAATGTGTCAAAATTACAAGCAAATCACAGCTACACATGTACAACCTAATATTCTTTTTGCTTCAACAGAGAAAAAAGATCAAGAGTGTTAAATGGTCCTAGGAACCCCAAGCTTTACAAGGCCCTTAGAGTCTTGCAGATTTTCATCACGGATGTCATATCCTGATGCCCTTTGGTTAAAACCCTTATTGAAACCCTGCTTTATACAGGCTATTTCATATACTACAAATGTACCTGGTCGCTGATTTCTGTGATCTGGATCCAGTGTTACGACGGACGTCACAGGAGGGGTACGGTTAGGAACCACTCCTGGACTCTGATGATCTCCCTTCTCTTTGGTATTCATTTCTGTTTGACTTGCTGATGGCGAGGTTCTGGATGGAGACATTCCTAAAAACATTTATCAATAAAGAGAATTAACCCTTAACACACTAGTATACCTTTATCGTCATCTCTGATAGTTTTCAACAATGGCTATTTAGTGATTAATATTAGCATTGTGCGGTTACAGATAGCATCTATACCCACACCATAAAAGGCCAATGGAAATTCCAAAGAGGAACAGGGTTCAAAAGTATGAAGCTAAACCAAAATTTCTGTAGGGGTGCAATGAAAATGCAAATTGAAAATTTTTCTGTGGACAAATTTCCAAAGCACAAGTATGAAAAGGATACCCTTGTTAAAACAACACACAGGTGCCAGAAGTTTGAGAAAATTAATCGCAAGTGAGCTCAAGGTTTGGTGGTGAATTTTGAACGTGCAATGTAATCATATATTGCAAATGTGAAATTCATCCCTAGCCAAAGCTGCCTTGACTTTCCAAATTCAGTGATTTTATTATGATGTCTGTCAAGGAGATATGAAAAACCAAAAACATGAAACTTTTTTTACATGTAACTTCAAGGGGTTCCTAGAATGGCAGGGCACCAAGTAAATGGAACAGTTGTGGGGACAATTTTTCCTGCCTGTCGATCTAAAAGAAACGTTTTTTATAAAGAAGTTCAGTTCAACATGGTCATTAGTAAAATGAAATAAATACCTCCCTTCTGAAATTACATGACTTGTAGAGAATCATGTTACTTGAATTTTGTTATTCAATCAGTAAAGGTTTAAATATAATATTTATTTAACATTTTAACAATTTAGTTTTATTATTAATTAAAAATGCACATGTTCAAATTGACTTCCCAATTTCATCTGTTGCCTTAGAAACAAGCTGGAAAAAGTAGGCTTAACATGGAGGATCACTAATTGAAAATTCTCACCTGTACTTTTTCCACTGACAGCAGAGATGCTGGGTGAAACAGACTGAGAGCTGCTATCTGATGGTGCAGGAGATGAGGTTGAAGAGGGACCTGGTTTAGCTTGCTTGGCTAATTTTCGAAGGGCTGCTGCAAAACTAGCTTGACCTGCTGACATGGACAGGTCAGTCGACGCGGGTGCTGAATCTTTATTATGCAACACAGGTTGTATTCCGGGTGACACTGATGTTGTATAGTGCATGGGGGACGCATTTGAACTCTGACTGTTGGTATTCAATTTCACTTTCTTGTTTTGCAGCTGGACTACGCTACCATCACCCTCTTCACTTTCTTCACTGGAGTCAATGACTATAACACGTCCCTGGTTGCTAAGTTTGGATTTGTGTCCTTTGATATCACTCTTTTGGAGCTTCTTGAAAGAAAGCCACAGAAACATCAGTGTATTGTTACTTCTAACAGTGAATGATATGTAATGCCATTTAATGTGTTCAACTGATTTGAGAACAAGGTACTTGATCAACTGTATAGCAGATCTACAGGGCTATGGCAACCTACTGTGTTTCATGCTCCCATAGCATATATAAAAAATAAAAGATATTATTATTTATTAAATAAATTACAATATTTTAGAGAGGAAGCCACATCAGCCTTAGCTGGTTTCATGCTGGTCCTCTATCCTGGTCGAGTTGGAATTGAGAAAAACCCTCAGAGCAAGGTGAGAAGCAACAACAAACTCAACCCACATAAGGCACCAGACCAGAATTGAACATGGGAGGAAAGGGGCTCTCACCACTGCACCATTCCTGCTGCCCTGAAGTAGCCAAGAATGGTGCTATGTGATATGGCCAGTTGGGTTCCAGTTATTCACAAGGTTTTACACTCTCCAGGAATGCATTTCCCACGTTAACACTGTTAAATATTAAATAAATAAATAAATTTACCAAGTCATGCATGAGGATGTCCCTATAAAGGTCATTTTTAATTACAAGTGTGTAAACGTGTATATACACTTTTAATATTATTATCCAATGGTTAGTTAGTTTTCATTTTAACAAATTAGCAAATGCCCACCAAGCCACGCTAACTAATTGCAGATATTTGAGTGTCTTGCACAGCTACTTTTCCAAGGACCTAGTTTCTTTCCAACAACATGGTGACTCAACTCTAAGCTACTTCCAGGTTCTTGTAGACTCAGCAAAGTGACACAACCAATGTATCTACAATTCACAAAGCTCTCATGTATATAGTATTAGCGATCTTTAGATTCCAACAGTAATAAATTCCCCATGAGAATATCAAGCAGCTATATGTCAAATGAAAGTTAAGAAACGAGAGATATTGCTTAATTTAAAAAAGGAGCCTAAATTCTCAGAGCAAAGTAGCTGAACAAGAAATATATGGTAATCCATGACTGAGAAGTTTTACCTTGCTTTTTGTCTTCTAGATTTGGATCTAGATTAAACGAGTTCCATTGACAGAGGAAGTAGTAAAAAACTTCCAAATGTAAATTACACATTTGACATACATGTAGAAGCAATTTGAGGACTTATGCATGTTAACTCTGAGCACTGAACTGTACAAAAATACACATGTATGTAGACTGCATTTTGTGTAAACAAAAGAAAATATACTCAAAATAGTTCAATGATTATCCTGATACACAATTTGTGATCAAAATCCATCAATGAAAACAGGCACACAGCAAAGGCAATGTATCATAACTTTAAACTGTGTAATTAACTCATGTGGAAAAAATAATGCAAATATACGATTTTTCAATGAAGACAAAAGAAATCTTGTAACCATGTTTGAATGTGTTTAACAGTGAGAATTTCTTTTGATTCAACAGTGTCTCGCAAAAATGGAAAGGTCAGAACTTATCGCCATATTAAAAACACCTTGTATCAGTTAACACTGAAACACCTATTTGACTATTCAGGGGTAGTTGTATATGCAGTTCACAATATCTTTCCCTTCAAGAGCATTAAATTTGCATCAGTCTATCATCTGAAACAACAGCTTTTAATCATAACATGTTTTTCCTTTTATACTGTATAAGATAAAGTGGTAAATATAGCAGAGATAAAACCCCTTTGGATGATTTTTAAGATATGTATGCAGCCACAATTCTGTTACAAATACTGCCACTAACCTTCTATCTGTCACACCAGTCAGGAGTGTTTGAATGTAATTTAATATGTTTTCATGATTGCTAGCAAAAGTGATTATAAATGGCTATTTCCATTTTAGATTTCTGATGCGTAATACTCAAGTAAGAAAGCAATCAACAGTCATTCTAAGACTTTGTGGACAATAAAGCACAAACTATAAATCCAGAATTCACAAATTCACAAATAGAATGATCAGCTTTCCCCTAAAATAAATTACCAAGTACGATGAAGCACCAACAAACAATGGATTTGCCTCATGTTAGAAACAGCTCAGGGCATGTGCTTTACAAAACCGAACTTCAGAACTCACAATCAAACATATTATACTACACTACAGATGGAAATTTGCCACAGCACTGTAAGCAGAAATATTAGAAACCATTTGAGTCTAAAGACTTGACTTCACAGATGAGTTGTTTTTTTTAACATGTGCCATGTTAGCCTGAAACAACACCTTGCATAACCTGCCTTTATCTTCACAGAAGCCTTGAAAACTTAGTAAAATGTGAACCTTACCTTTGGGAAAAGTGTCCCAATTATAACAAAGGCAGTAAAAATCAATCCTCTGCCATAATAGAGGTAGATTTCTGTTAGTGATGCACTTAATGATATTCAGCAGCTTAATATATGCTGATATAATAACGGCTTGGTGCAAAATTAAAGCCTAGAACTCCTGGCTGTAATATTCTTTAGCCTGATTAGCATAAACTGCCATATGTCTTCTCCAAACACTGGCCTTAATGTGAATTGAAAACGTTTTAAGACAATAATCTAGTCAGTTAATGTCATGCAAAGCATTTCAGCAGGTTTTTTTCTGGTACCTAGTGCTTCCCTTTTGTTCATGACAGCACAGCTTATTCAGTATATCAAATTGTTCCCCTGAGAGACTCACTAAAAGTAACTACAATCACATTTAGCCAAGGGAGAAGTAATTCTTGTGCTAAACATCAAAGGATACATATGACAATTAAAATATATACCTTCTTCAATCTCACCCAAATTTCTTCATTAAAAAACTTCTTGCACCAACAAACTCAATATTCTCTTCTCTTATCAATTATTCATTTACCATATTGCTTCTTTATTTAGCAAGAGAAGCCAAACCATGCTCTTTCATGCTTGTATCAACAAACACAAAAGACTGCTCTAGAAACCTTTGTGCTTCACAAGAATGGGCCCAAATCAATTGAGCCAATGTAGAGATGCTAAATCTCCACTAAAATAAAGCTACATACTATCAGAGCCTTGGTGTTGCTTTCTTACTTTAGAAGCCACCTGTTCTTTATTGTTCTTTTCATATGCAAATCACCACAATTAACCAACCGCGTTAACAACCACCTTTGTGTTTGCTCAGAGAAGTTCTTTGGAGTACTGAATACATTACAATAACTACGTCAGGCAAAACCACTGAGCCAATGATTGCCATGCCATTAAATTCATTACCACAACATGCAGTGCAGGAAACCTTGATTTCAGAGGCTTAATTTTTATCCTGACACACAAGGAATGCATACAAACATTTTTGTGTAATTAACAGATAAAAAGGACCACAAAGCATATCTTTTGATAGTATACTATTTGGTTTGCACACAGTAGTATGCATATTTTGCCATCCCAATGGAAAGTTCTGATGTTTGATTCTATCATAACCACCGTGGAAACATCAAAAACACCCTAAAGCTTACATCTACTCTGAATTCACATCTTATGGAAAATATATATTTACATGAAAACTAATCAATAAATATAGCAATTGCTTTTATTAAACAGACTCAAAACTCTTTGAGATACTGAAATATATAAAATAATTACTATGATCACTTTTTCTTTACAGAAAAAACATTTTACTTGCAAATATTCTTTTTTCTGAATAATGTTGCATAAGACATTTTAAAATTACAAAAATCACATCTACATGTAAAAGCAGCTATTTTCAATACAGGACACATTTACATTGTTTGGTTTAAAAAAAAGTATGTTTCAGTATAATTCATTTTTCTTGAATTTCAGGTTTCTGTGAATGTCTTTTAAGGTAAACATGTCTTATTTATTATTTGGCAGTAACAATGATATGCATGTATAATGTTCATATATTGTAAGAATCTCATCAGCTTTGTTTCAATTAACCCAACCCTGGTTTTTACTAAGTTTGAAATCAACTTACAGAGTTAAAGTTGAAAAGGTACATAAAGAGTTGACCATTTTTAAAAACATTATGCAAGATCAATGAAACAAAAAATCTTTTAAATCAAATTATGCAGTATGGAAAATGTGTTTTTAAGGATCATCCATCAGCCAACACAAAACCCTGAAAAGTAACCAAAGCCGAAAGGGATATATCTTTTCGTTGCCAGATTACATGTTCATCTAGCTTTTTGAAATACTTTAAAAACACTGATTTCAATCAATTTCCTTGGAAGATTAATTTTCATTTATTACATGAAGTGCTTTTTCCTATTTCCATTTTAAGTCATATGCAATGTTATTTGAAAAATAACCTTCTTTGACTGAAAAAGTCCAGGCTTGCAAATTTTTTTCTGAAATGTGTGTGTCTGATGTGGGTTTCAATTAATTACATAATTACACTATCCTAAGGAAAAAAAAAGGAATGTAACTTATACTTGTAATAAGCATTTCCTTTCTTTTGCACATGAATTATTAATTTATTAAAAATGAGAAGTCAGAGTTCATAACATGGAATTACAAACTTTGACCTATGGAATGGAATGACTGATTAAAAAAAGTACAAATGCACTACACAATTTCCAAATTATTATCACTGCAATTTCCATTTAAATGCGTTTAAAAACTATTCTATTTCTTTTTCCCTCCTTTTTTAAAAATATTACTCTGAAAGTAAATATATCAGTATAATATCATATTCATGTCCTTATATAGTCGCAATATTGACCTTACCATCCAAGCTTATGAACACATAAAACAAGTGCCACGCACAAAGCATATAAAAACACTCTTCCCACTTCAGATCAACTTGGTTAATTACTGTTAAATGAGTTTATTTTCCAACTGTTTACTACCACACTTGATTCTTTAGAAACAGTTGCCATGGGATTAAACTGTTTAACATCTACAAACATTCCACTGCTTTTGTTCACACATTTATGATTTAAAATACTTTGAAACAGTTTAGGTTGTATCACCAATTTAACTGGCAGCTTTTCCCCCCAAATAAGAATTCACAAAGGTAAATTATCAACACCTTTAAAGATATCATCAAAGACATCGCTCAAGATCAAAGGGAATTAATTTAAATTAAACTGCATAATTATTCAAATATATGCTTACCTCATCTGTATCTTGATTGTTCCGTTGCCGTGTCAACATGCCTAATGTAGCATTAGAATCATCCATAGCTTCAAGATCTCTCTGGACTTCCTTCTGACAACCAGCACATAAAACAACATCTCTGCCATTGTTAACCACAATTCCAGTTTCCGGTGGGTGGTGATTGGGAGGGAATGTTATGAGTTGTTTGTTTACAGCTCCAGAGAAAGTCCTTGACACTTGTTTAGAACAAAGATAACAGTTTATGGTGGCTACCAGATACTTTCTAAGCCATCTGTTAGAATCCTCACGAATGACTGATCCTTCATAAGCTTTCCACTGCATCAGTAAGTTATTATAACAAATTTCACAGGCAACTGCAGTGCCTTCGCTATCTATTGGTTGGGCATTAAGAGCAGGTTCTCGAGATGACAGAAAGGGAAAAAATGGTCCTCCATCACAAATTCCCTTCCCACTATGAGGATAAGAATATAGCTTAAAATGAAATGATGCATTTACAGTGACACCACAAAGAAAACAAACTGAAGAGATATCCAGATCTTCTGGTATTGCCGCACTCAGTGTCAATACATAAGAACGTTCCTCCTGAGGTACACCATTTTTCTCAAACTCTTCCCATTCTATTCTCAGTTGTGTATGACATTTTTTGCAAACAAACGTCCGACCTTCAGCATCCAGGTGCCTACTATCTTTTCGAGGTTCCATTGACGCTATAAACGGAAAGTAGAAGGTCTCTCTTAGAGGGTTGGTGTTTGCTTTTGTATGAACAGGTTTCAAATCAGATTCGGAACATTGCTGACCACAGGTATAACAGGCTATCTTGGTTGATGTTTCTGTTGACTCTGTTACACTTCCTTCTGTCTGAACCATAACCTCATTGCGAATTCTGTACTCCCTCTTTTCATCACTGACCCCAGCAGCTTCAAAATGCTTCCACTGCCTATGGAGTGATTTGCGGCATCCACTACAAGCCCTGGTGAGCCCTTGCTTTGTTAAAGGCATGGCTCCCTCGGGTGTTGGTAGATTGTTTAAAAATGGATAATATGGGTGTCCAGGTGTATGCTTACGTGAATAGAGAAATCTCCCTGATGTCGCAGGCTGCGTTACTCCACAAATAAAGCATACCATGGTTGACAGCTGGGACTGTTGCTCCCTTGGGAGGGAGGGATCAGATCTCAACTGGTACTGTCTCTCACTCAAAGGGGTCGAATTCTTCTGGAAAACTTGCCACTGGCGAAATAAAAATTTTTGACAAGCTTCACAAACAAGAACTTTTCCAAGGTAGTCCATCTGTTTTGCCACTGTGGGAGGAACATGCCGAGCAAGACATGGGTAAAAAGGTGTCTCGGTTTTGAGCTGTGGCCTGGTGTGAACACTTCTCATAAATTCTTTTGGCTTCCGCCGACTGCAGATATAACATGTTTCTAGACCCACAGCACGTCGAGAAGCGAGTGAAGAATTCTCAACAAAAGGGCCAGTCGAGTGTTCAGAAATCGGATTGACACTTCCCATGTCTGAAGTGGCTGCATCAATATTCCCTTCCGATAGTTCACCAGGAACTATCGTGCATTGTTCTGTACTTTCGGTGTCATAATTCTCTTCAACCATTGTGTTGTCGTTAGGCATTGATTCCTCTCCCCTGACTTGGCTGTTCTCAACAGGGCTTTGAGCTCGTTCACTGCTTGACTCGGGGCCCGACCTTTTAAGCCAATAAATTCGTTTAATAACTGGAGTGTCGCTTTCTTCGAAAGCGTGCCATTGTTGAGTAAGGAAAGAGAAGCATACCGTACAACAGTCGATTTGTCCGCTTGCTTTATCCACCGGTCGAGCTCCCTCAGCCGGCTCGTGATACTCCAAAAAAGGGAAAAACGGCATTTTCTCCGAATTGCGAGACCTGCAGTAGACTGGCCAGTTCGCATTTGATGCACCACAAATAAAACAGATCAGTCCATTACTCGAAGTTGGCGCCGTTTCGGCAGTACTTTGATCTTTTACCCCGTTTAATTTAACCATGGCCGGTTAAAATACGTTGATGTAGAACTACCAAACAGCCTCACAGGAGTATCAGCACATCCCAAATTCCATTCAACATCATAACCCGTCAATTTGGGGAGAAAATCCGATTTTATAGCCACTGTAGCACTCAGGGCTTTTGTTGTTGATGTTACCCAAGATGCTTTGCAGCCCTATCCACCTGGTTCAGCTGATGATCATTGACTGGCCTAACACAACACACACGATACACTCAGCTTCGCAGGAAGTATTCCTTTCAGACCACAAGAGCTGAAAAAACTTCTGAGTGACAGTTATACAGGTGGAGAGATTTTCAGATCAGGTGGAGAATAAAACGCTGATAACTAAGCAGTAGTTGCGTTGCCAAGATACCGGCAGACGAGAGCGCGAAATTACACAACCCGGATTTAACATGTATAATACGTGTCAGTTTCAAAGGTCTTCAACCCTTTGTTAGCGCCAGGTCCACTATCACGTACAACTCACTTGCGACTTTATTTGAAGGACAGATGCGCAGTTTAAATTAACAGAAGTATTTTAAGCTTACTCGAACAGATTAAGTCTTTCCTCATTGTTTTGACAAATTCTGTGGAAACGTGACCCGTTCGGTAAAACCTTTCATTTACATATATCACAAATAGATTCTTAAGGTTTTGAAAAAGAAAAGTGAATTTTGGCACGAAACTTCGCTGCACGTGCTTAAATAACTTCTTGTTCAAGCCGGAAGTCGTTTTTGTCGACAACGGAGGTGATATAAAGGTTGTGATAACTGTGGCTGATAAGCTGCGCAGGCATGCTGTATGAGTTATCAACAATATGTATTGTACTTTTTTATCAGACTTATATTTAGAGGAAACGTACGAAATCGATAAGTCAATCACGACATACAATCCTTGCAAAACGTTAGGGTTGCAGTGTAAAATAGGAAATTTATCAACATGCAAAACTGATTATGCTGTGGGTCAACTCGATGTTCGGCTCTCAAGAACATGTGTTCTGGTTGTGTTTATGTAATTTGAAAACCTAACAATTTTCATTTAAGAATGCTCTATTGTAGTTTCGACGTTGAAAATGACAGGTGGCAGAAGCTGCTATCAAATAATGGATTTAACGGGAGAATTAACACTTAATCCGATGGTATAAGGGTTTGAATGATACCCCGAGCGAGGTTTGATCATCTTAGTCCAATCACAACGCAATAAAATAAACAAGAAATCCATTCAATCTTTGCCAACTCATCCGATAAAATAAACTATCCAAAAATGTTCTCTTGAAGCTAGAACATGAGCCGTAGAAAACGGATAGTTGAGGATTTGATGTTTTCCCGACACTCTATATTTTCGGTTTGAAAATCCTTTTGGTCACGCGATCCAAAATACTGAGGCCTCTGAGGACAACAATGGACGCGCTCAATGCACCTGTGGAGTTTGCACTTGTTCTAACCAATCAGGTGAGGTCAGTATGAATTAACTCATGCCACTCATATCTGGGCACGAAAAATAGGAAGGGCGCTTAATGAAACCACTTCGACAAAGGCAACGAGAACGCCACCAACCCAACAAAAAGTACAATGAGCAAAATAATGGCTGTGTAACAAAGTGAATTGACCAAGTTCAGCATGCATGCGCTTAGTCTAGGGCGCGGGAAGGACGTCTTTTTTTGTATTTTCATTTTTTGGAATTGAACGCTGGCATTAGCAAGTCTGAATTCTTAGAGCCATAAGCGCACTGAACAGATCTGGACAACTTCGAAATTCGTAGGTAAAATATAAATTCCATTTTAACTCAGACGTCGCCCGCGGCTTTACCGTCTTTACCGTCGTCATTGCTTAAACTCCATAATAATAATCCAGACGTTAAAACGTTTCTCTTTCAGAGAATAGTACATCTTCGTAGGGTCTCAAATCAGTAAGTATATATAGGTTTGCGGTGCTAAGAATATAGAATACAACAGGAAACATTGAAGACTCTTTATCGTCGATTCTCGTTGAATGGTCGATTTCACCTCCCAGTTTACTATCTTTACTACACGTAAAAATATTACACTGCGCTTTTTCAGTTTCTCACATAGATACAAGTTCAATGTCAATTTGACTGCGTACGGAAGCCAGAGGGTGGGTGGCTGCTCGACGTACCTTTAAACTCGGCGGTGCCCCTGTGATAAAAAAAATCCTTAGAGCCTTTTTTCTTGAGATTCTGAAAGTGTGTCTGCTTAACACTTAACTGGAAAAATTCGGACCTTTCATTTTTATCCAAAGGCCGTTTACTTTGAGTGTAAGTTTTGGATTTCACGATCCGTCATCACTCACGTTCAAACCTGACCGATTTGTCCTCAGAGGGTTGGATCCCGGAAAAGTGACGTCAAAGGCTCACCAGCTTAAAATTTCAGCGTGTGAACGCAGCTTATTATGTATGCAAAGTGCGAGTTTAAAAGTGTGTGTGTACACACGCATTGCATTCTTAAACTAGTGAGCCTTTGACGTCATTTTCTCCTCGATCCAGCTCTCTTTAGTAATGGCGGATCATTAAATAGGAAAGTTCCAGTTAAAAAAAATAGGTGCCTTTTTTAAATCAAGGATTAAAACTTGGGTCACTTAGTGTTTAGTTAACATAGTTTTGAAATCCAAAGGAAAAAATAATTTATTTTTTGTCACAAGGGCACTTTATTAAGGAGCTAAAAAGGCGGTTTTGGTACCTCTTAGGGTGTTTCCCAGCTGCTTTGAAGGGAATTTTTTTCAACCGAAACATCAAGTATAACCAGGAGCTATGCCGGGCTCCTGGGAAAACGAAGAAAAAGCGCTAGTGCGCGACAATAGGCCAGCTTAGTTACCTGGCCATGAATGCAAGCGAGGCTGGAGGTGACCTTGCTTTGATACAGACCTTCAAGCTTTTCTCATGTAAATGCAAACTAGTTAGCATAAGAACAACTTGATTTGCACAATAAAAGCAGAGAGGTCTGTATCAAAACAAGGTCAACTCCAGCCTCGCTGCCATTCAGAGGCCAGGTCACCAAGCCAACAACTATAAAATGGTCTAATTTGAATAGGCCCATTGCATGACCGTGTCACGTGATCTTGTCAATCATAAAAAATGGTGCTGGTAATGACGAAAATGATACTAGAAATGAAAACAGCTTGATGAAATAAATAAGATTTACAATTTGAGGCCACTGATTTTAGGACAGTGTGATGGGTTAAGAATTTTGAAACGAGTTGTATGGTGGAGAACAAAGCATGCTTTCGCGTTTCCGCCTTCCAAGTCTTGCTGATATTTTGAACCTTTACATAACCATAACATCTTACTTTTAGGTCAGTGGGGCCTCATAATTACGCTCAATAACAATCACGCTCTTTCCAGTTTCTGGTAACTATTTCAGTTGTACCACGAAAATGTTTTATTTCGACAAGGTTACGTGATAAGGTTAAGTGAACTGGCCTACTAAACCCCTCATGAAAAGGAGACCAATTTGGGCGTGGCTCGAACTACATTTGACCCCTAAAAGATACCTTAATGTTTTTTTTTTTTTATTATTATTTACAGGATTTTTACTTACAATGTTTGCAACATTTCAGTTTACATATTAAAATATACTTACACTATACTTACGTTACATACTTTTTACACGATGTTTAAACTGCATTAACTTGCACTACTTACAATACATATATTATACAATACAATTACAGTTGATCTATTTACAACATTATTATTTGCATGCTAATTGTCGGGTCACTAATACTAATAGGGTGTTAATTTACTAAAGTTTAAAACAAAAAAATGCAATACAACTTTATAAAGACAGAAAAAATTTCCATTTGTTCCTAAATTCCTTCTCCTTATTACAAGTGACTGCAATATATTTTTCTAAATACATTTTGTCGCGCACGAGTGAAACAAAGTTATCGAAACTGTATTTTATGGTATTCAAAGCGTTAACATTTCAGAAATATTTTCCCAAAATAATGAGATGGTTGAGGGCTAAACAGTAGGTGTTGGGGCTAAAAATTCCGAACATAACCTCCAGTTCTGACAGTAACAGTTTCGTATTACTCGAGGTTGAGTACCACTCCTGAAATCTATTCCAAAAAGAACTTGCATGCTTGCAGTTTATAAACAGATGCCACAGGGTCTGACACTCAGAAGGGCAAAAAGGACAGGAGGGCGAAGCAACTTTTTTCATTTTGTGTAACAAACTGTTCGTTGGTAAAATTCGGTGAATGATTTTGTATTGAAACATTACCAATTTTATTTCTTTCGTGGCTTTGAATGGTAAGAGGTAGACCTTATTCAAGTCACTTTTCTCAACGCCAGACGCTAAAAGTTTTTCCTCAGAAGTTGGTGGAGGTAGACCTTCAAGGTTAAGCAGGATACTGTATATTGCCTTGCATGACAGTGAACAGATTGAGGTGGAAGGTGTATCTGGGTCTTTGGAACTTTCTTGCAATAGTTTCTTCCAATTTTGTGGAATGGAAGAAAGAATGCTATAATATTGCAAAAAGTTACATTTTACATTAAATTTATTACGAAGAGAATCAAAAGAAAGGAAGTGATCCTCGCAGGAGTCAAATAGGTCCGAGATTTGTTTTATTCCCGCTTGGTACCAATGAGGAAAGAATACCATTTTCTTATTCACAGTTAAAAATCGATTATTCCAGATAATCCTTAATGTTACTAATTTTCGCGGGAATTTAATTGCTAGAAAATGGTACCGATATATTTCGCGGGACTTAAATTTCGCGATTTGGCCAAAAAGGTACGTTGAAAGGGACTAAATTTCGCAAAAATTGTCAAAATACTGATCTTCATTGACAAGCAGTTAGTATCTGAATTCGCACAAATGAAGGCCACAATAAAAAGACGATCCACAAGGGGCCAGTTTGACGGCCACACAAAGGGAGTATCTTACTGGAGCTGCAGCAAGAAGACGATATCGATATCGATTAAGAAAGAGAGTTCGAACGCCGAAAATGAAGGGGGAGGGTTAACATAGATTTAAGTAAAATTTAGGAAGTTTAAAGAGGGATTAAAAGGAAAAAAAGGTTTTGGAACACCACCTGACAGTTGAACGCCCCCGAAAGGGCTCCCCAGGCTGGTGGACAACTGTTTGGTGTACATCTACCAAATTTTAACTTCAAATTCTAATTTTAAAACAACATCAAATCTTCAAAATTTCCTATTTCCATTAATTTTACCAATCCTTTGAGAAAAAAATATTTATCCCAAAAATTTACAAAACAGCCCAGAAAGGAGATATGTGGGATGAGCAGAGAGATTTTTGACTGCTTGAAACGTAAACGAGATATTTACGTTAAATTAATTATAAACCATAATACCTAGCCAAAATACGGCCTTCATGTTAACCCTCGCCTTGAATAGGGAATACGGACAAGATAGTTATGTAATGATAATCAGTAATTAACTCTGGGCTCAGACCCGGGGGCTCAGAGAACGAGACCGAGGTTGTGACTCGTGACCGGCAGCCCAGCGTAACTAAGCGTTAGACTTGATATCTATAAAGCTCTTCTGGATCGCTTCGCACGGATGGGTTTCTTCGATTTCTTGCATTTTTCAAAAGTATCGGGCCGCTGGTCATTTAGGTTAATTTTCGCGAAAACCTTTTCTCGCGGATCTTCAATTTCGCGATTAGATTTAAGCCTCGCGAAAATAAATAACAAAAGAAATTGTCTTTTCTCCTATATCAAAGTAGAATTCTCATAAAAACTCTACTTTTTTCTTCGAGTAAAACCCTAAAAGATATCTACCTTGACGGCTACAGATTATCGTGTTTCGTCCACAACACCCTAAATGAGACCAAAATCCACGATTTTACACCCATAAGCGAGCATCCCTGACGCCACGTGACTACCCACGTACGTACAAAAAAAACTGGGGATGCGTTCCTTTGGGGTGCATGATCTGGATCAGGATCAGTGATCAAAGACCACATGCTACATCAAAGAAGCCGATGAATCCGCGACCAGAGTGGATTCATCGGTTCCTTTGATATACCATGATCCGTGTGATCCCGGATATGATCACCCCAAAGGAACGCAATTTTTTTCGTCACGCAATCTTTCGAAAGAAGATTGCGTGATCCAGCGGTAATTTTCAACAGTCATGCGTTCATGTAGCCTGGTACCCAATCCCTCAATTCCCGCGTTCTCTCCGTTAGCCAAACGTGGAAGCATAACCAAGTCTGTCTCGAATTAACTGGCTCAGAACGTCTTCATTTATAACGCAGACACTCAAAAAAGAGAAGAAAGGAGTTCGAAGAAAGGTTGCACTGTAGAATATGTCTTCTATAAACGTGGAAAATGATCCTAATCAGCTAAAGATTTGCCCGTATGACCCAGTTCATCGGGTGTCAGCCAAGAGATTCCCGTACCATTTGGCCAAGTGTCGAAAGGTAAGAGATGCAAATACCCTGGTAGCTTTTATATGCAAGAAATTATTTACTCTAACTTTAGTTTTATTCAGTATTTGAATGAAATGTGGTTGAGAGCCCAGAAAGTCGTTAGGTTTGTAGTGCGTGTAGTCACCACTGAACCCGGTGCCGAAACACACGAAATGAAAGAATTCCCATGACTCCCTTCTTGGTTGAGCGAGACCAGAGGCTTGTTGCGGTTTGTTACCTTAGCAAGCCTTTTTGGTCTCCTCTATTTTGAGTTCAGTGTGTCTTGCGTTTTGATAAAAGTTTGCCCCTTCATATTCAAGTCTGTGAAGCTGTGTTTGTTCAGGTGGCATATCTTCCAAAGCAAATAACCCATGGTGTAGTCAATCAATAAAATTGGTTTATTGTGAGTAATCAGTATAAATGGAATTGTAACATGTATACAGTATATTGTACCGGTTCACAACAACAGTAACACAATATTAGAAAAACATCAAGTAATTCAAGGAAGTTTGCGCTTATACAGTACTAATGTTGTTTGAAAGGTAATCGCCTTTGTTGTAAACCACATAAATAAAATTTTGCATTCAACATGTGTGAAAAAATCAGTAATTGTTGTCTGCAATTTAGGGCTGTGTAACTTGATTTGATGGAGCAAATCGCTCACTTTGCTTAGGGCCAGCAACAGTTCTTCATGACCGTTAAACTGTGCAAAGTCTTTCAGTTCTAAGTAATTTCCTCCAGTAGGTCATTCCTCCAGTTGGGATTGGTTTTGTCAATGTTTCCTAAGCATACATCTATGCTGTCTTCTGTGAAGATGAACACATGGGCATCACAGGAAGAGTCAACCTTGTCTATTAGCTCTTGCAGGGCAGGTAACTCATCCTCGCCTTTGAAAGGATCATCTTCAGCTTCTATCTCCTGTGGGTACAACCTTGTTTTCTTGAAACACTCGACAATTAATCTTATCCTGCGACACCTCACTCCAGGCCTGCTTTCCCCATTTGGTTGCCATAGACATGTTAATGGACTTGACAATTTCGCTGGCATTCTTCATGCTGTCAACCTTAGAGCAAACATATCGTAGAAGCTTCTTCTTGTACTTGACCTTCCAGTTCGCAATGATGCCAGCGTCAAGGGGCTGTGTCTTTGACGTTGTGTTTTTGGGAAAAACTTAATAGTGATGTTTGAAAAGCTATCAGCAATGCTAGGAGGGTGACAAGGAGCATTATCCATCATCAGCAGAATGTTGCGTTCCTCCCCTACATTGCCGTCCCTTTTCGTTCAGGCTTGTATCAGGTAGACCTCTCCAAAAGCTGCCAGTTTCATCCATGTTCCACACATTCTCTGGACTCCATCCTCTTGTGATCTCTCTTACACGCTCGTTCCAACTTTCCAGTGTTTCCTCGCTCACTTCCCAGTTCTCTCCTGCATTGGCCATTTTCTGAAGGTTGTAACGCTGCTTAAAACGTTGCAGCCATCCATTTGAGGTTTTAAAGCCACTTATTCCCAGCTTTTCCGCAATTAGCAGAGCTTCCTCTTGCAGCATCGTGCCGTCGACAGGATGTTGGATTCTCTGCAGCGAGTGTACCACTCCCATGCATAATGCTTCATTAACATGTGAATACTTAGCTGAGCACACCCTCTTCTTACACGAGAATCACCTCTTTCTCTTTCAGGATTTTCTGCGCCTGCATCCTACCGATGCCACTTGCAGTAGCCCTCTTTGGAGTGATTCTTAGCACAGTTGATCATTTCAACTCTCTGTTTCAAACTTAGACAGTTCCTCTTTGCTGTTTCCTTAGCACCTGTGGTTTGCGAAGCTTTCGGTTTTGCTCCCACACTCTGGTCATTACTGGTTTGTAGTATCATTTGCAGTCGGCTTCAACTTGCTGCCGTGTTGCATGGCAAACATGATGATACGGAGGAACCAGATTTCCAGTTAGGGGTTTCCTCGGGAAGAAACACTGCACACTCTGGTCTATTGCATAGTGGTCCTTGACAGATTAAACAAATGTACTTGGTTTCAGCTTTGCAGCTATGAGAGAAACTCATAGAAGACATTTCTGCTGGGCTTCTAGCTTACATAACCGTGATGTTACTCAACTATAGACTCCATTCAATAACAGGAACAAAAAAAATTATTGTGTGTGTGGTGCCATTATTCTGGCACCACACCGCTTAATTCCCATTGGTGCGGTATTTCAAGATTTTGTGTGACGCTGTGATAAGTGTCACTAAGGTTCTTCGAGGCAGATCGAACGAAACGTGAGCTGAAATAACTGAAATTTCTCTGGAAATTATAAAGGTGAATTCTTTTATTAGGGGATACCACGTGTACATGACTGAGTGGGAACCAACAATGGGAGATGTTTATAAACTTGTGCATGAGCAGAGCAATATCAAGGATTCAAATGCAGTTGCGATTTTAAGGGGGAAATCTGGTGAGAAGGAAACCCAGCAAGCTAACCCAAATAATGTGACTGACAGATTTGAAGTTATTGGTCATGTCCCAGCATTAATGGTTATGTGGTCAAGCAAGTTTCTAAAGAGGCCTACGAACTGCGCAATTTAAGTAATAATCGAGGGGAAACGAGTAAACAGGGGAAGTGGCTATAGTCTCGAGGTTACTTGCGAATACATCTTTGAAGGTGACAGCTTTTCTTGTGGTTGGCTACAAGTGAAGTTAATAAAAGAAGAATTTGACGTGCACTGCATTGGGCCCTCGAAGGCCTATTTGCCCTATTGGCTGTTGAAAGAAACTGGACATGGTGCGCATATCATTGTGTCAAAATATCCTGAAATAACACATTGTAATTAACTACATGACCGCTTAATACAGGCGAAATACAATAAAATTAGCCAATTGGGAATTCTAAATGGAATAATTGTTAATTATAATAGTGCACGATTGGTTTTAACATATCACATGATTTTGGTGGATTTTTTTACAGCAATATACCAGCGCAGGATGGACAAAATGTCCCTTTAATGCAAGGCACGAGATTCCAGTTGAGGAGTTAGATTATCACATATCAGTCTGCGAACATAAGGTACAAGTTATTTATGTACTGTAAATTTCTCTTTTACTTTCTTTCTTCGTACATGTTTTATTTTTAAAATGTGACTCAATGTAATTAAAAGGCAAAGTTAATCTTGAGCCAACATGGTCAGCAGTCAACCTCATGTGCACATGGGGCCTGCAGAGTGACCTCAGGAGCTTGCAGCTCACTTTGTGACCTGCATACATTTTGTGTTGTATTTCAGTTGATTTCCATGAATTATTTGCAGTTTTGAGCTGATTTTTGCAGATCAATAAGATATTTTTCTGCTAATCTGTAAGGCACCTGTTCCCAAGCTCATCTATTAGCGATGAAGTCAATGATAATTTTATAATAATAATTAACTTTATTATATGGCTACAAAAGTACGCGCACTCTGATTGGCTGCTGAGCGGGCATTATTTTCTTGTAATGACCGGGCATTATGAAATTTTTTCTCGGCTCGACGGCTCTTTTGCGTTGTGAGTAAAAAACTATGTGCGCGTGGGCGAAAACAACAGAAAAGATGGGCAAAGTACTACTATATTTTCAATAACTGAGAGAAAAACTAGCACACAGATACTTCTTTAGTATGAGCGACGAAGAAAGCCGGAGCGCGCGCAAGCGGATGTGGAAAATTACTTGCGGTGTTCAGTTTATTATATTCTTTTCAAGAATAGTGCTAAAAAGGCCATATAATAAATAACTTATTAACCTCGTCCGTTCGGTCATTACAGGGAAATCTCAGACCTCGGCCTTAATGTATTGACCTCGCTATCGCTCGGTCAATACATCAAGGACTCGGTCTGAGATTTCCCTGTAATGACCTCACTCTCGGTTAATAAGTAGTATGTACAATAATAATTAGATTTATTTCTATAGCACTAAAATTATTAAAATATTCTAAAGTGCTTTACATGTACAAATTTATTAAAAACATCTAAGTTTAAGTTTTTTTGTTATAATTACTAATAAATCAATTACAATTATTGGATTAAGGTAATTCCCTTGAAATTGTTCTACTATCAAACTGTTTTTGAAATTTTGCATAGTTAACATTCATGATATTCATGACCATTGAAAAAATGGGGTCACCGTGCTTGTTTACGCGTCAGCAGGCTTTTAAAATGGGGTGTTTTTACTGGTTGCATGTCAAAAATTCAAATCATCTTCAAACAGAATCAAGTCTTGATCACTTGAAAGACACAAAATTTTATCTTGAAAGTAAAGCCTTTTTTATTTGCATAAGTGGTATACTAAGGAATTACCTTTTGCAGCTGCACCACCCATTTTCAGACGTTGATGAATAACAGTTCAATGATTTGTACATGTAGTTAATTTTCCTTAGGCTGGACTCCCATATTATTTGAATTATGCCTTATTATTTGAATTGAGGCTATCTGCTAAATTTGTTATTGACGGTTTCTTTTCTTTTTTTTTCTTTCAAAGGATATCATCAGACAACACCTTGAAGAGTGTAAGCTTAAAATTGTTACTATAACTACAGAACTTTGATTCATTAGTTGGTTATGCTAATATAGAAACCTGTAAATAACCTGGCAATCAGGTCTTTGAAAGATTTGTCCACTGAAAGAACAAAATTACATGCAACCCTTATGCTATGAGATCTACTTGCATATAGGGTCCTGACTTGTTATCAATCTGCTTGAAACTACACACCAAAAACATCTTACTAAAATCTAAAATCTATGTCCATAGAAATTTGTTCAAAAATAGAGTTTACATCCGAATATCCTTGAAATTATGTCCACATACTGTGACCCGATAGTAAGAGTGCCAAATACATGCTTATTACTGTCTGACCCTCATACTGAGTCACATGTAAATTGATCATGATTGCATCAGTAAAAACCTCGTTATAGGTTTCATCCACAACTTATTATTGTGTTAATCTGAATTCTAAATTTCAGTTGCCAGTCAGGCCATAATAGAGGAAAAGCGACTACATCAACCGCAACCAACCCCAACAGTTGTGCCTGATACGACAGAGGATTGGGAATCAGGTATCCTTTACCTCATCAGTTGTTAATACAGGATTTCTAGTGATCTTTCTCAGATGATTTGCCTATCCATGGGCTAATCTCTTTCCAGTAGTGTTGGCTATTTTGAACACTGGTTGGTAATAGCTTGCTATCAAGTAATCATCCCTCAACCCTTATAGTGTTTCTGGTATTGACTCTCAAGTCAGTTTCAAAACTGGACATTTTCATGACATGTTTGCTTAAAACTGTTATAAATTGATGAAATGGTCCCTATGTTTATGTAATAAGAACTTAATTAGCTCTAACTAGATGTTTAAAAGCAATTTCTTGAAGAAACTCCACACTGCAGCAACATTTTTGCAAAATTTCAATGATTTTCCAGCCAAACTTGGACTTTAAAAAATTGACATCCTGACGCTTTTTTTAAAATTCATATCGCAATCCGTTTCCATCCTTGCCATTGTTAGCCATCCTAATGGGTTTTAATCATCTGTCGAGTACTGCTCTACAAAATAAAACCATTATTGTTCAGCTTCCAATGATTGATATATAATTTCAGATTTCCAAATTCATGCTAAAAATGGCAACTCTGTCCTTTTAATCTCCCAACCAAACTATATTTCATAACTCACTTCTTTATTTTATTCACTGTTATGATAATCATGTTATTTTTGGCACTCCATTACACCATTGTGATACATTGTATGATGATACTGTAACATTCCTACATTGTATGTGTACTCTCTATTTTCAGAGGCTGACAGTCGACCGTTCTTCATCAGTGGTGCTGAACCAGTGGAGGAAAATGTGGATGCATACGACATTGTCCAGGCCATGCAAGAGGTTCAACTACAAGCACATGGAGTACAATCTGTGCCAGTTGACACTTCTGGGTAAGAGCCCTAATTGCCCTTATTTTATTTTTCAATTACTACGCATGCTGTGGTTGGTCAATTTAGTGAGCCGTATTCTACTGTACAGCCCGCTAAACTTTAAAGCTGTTTTTGTTGCCAAAGTGTTTCATGATTTATCGCCAAATGTTCTTAACTTTTATAGCCATTAAAAATTTCAAACTTTCTTTTATATTAAATTTTGTATTAAAACGTGCTAACAACTTAACAGTATCAAATTGACTTGTTTTGCTCTTTGACGTGATTAAAAAATTTGAAGGCATTCTACACGAGTAGAAATCATTTCTGAACCCAATTTATTAAGCCATGAAAAAGGGGGAAAAACACAGTCCATAACTTACAGTACAGACCTCGAACTCGGTTAGTAAAAGGTATTTTTTCATTTGCATTACAATGTAATCCAATGTCCAATTTCAGGCAAAAACTACAAAATTGTCTGAAATTTCCCCTCATACAAATCCAGTTAGACCAAAAAATTGAGAACCTGAAGCTAGACCTTCAAGACAACTTACAAAAAATATCACAGGGCAAAATTATTCTGCTTAATTTATGCATGTTAACCAACACTTCAGGCTGGGATTTCCAAGAAACAATTAGCTCCCCCTTACATTCATCTCAGCAGTGGATGAGAGAAAAACAGGTTACATGTATGCTCATGGTTTTTGCATACACATCTTTTAAAATGTTCCTTGTATTACAGTATGACAGCCACACAGAAGAAGAACTTGAAAAGAGCACAGAAAAGACAAGAGAAGCGTGTTGCTGAAGGGTGAGTCAAGGAGATTTAAATGTCCTGTCTGAATGTTCCATGGAATGCAACCATAAGAACCACCTCCAAAGACAACAACTTTCAAAGACATCCCTTTGCTGTTAGAACCCTTTTGATCCAGTCACCAAGGGGCCACAAAAATCTGCCTGGATTAACAAAGTGGTATTTTTAAAGGCAGGGGTTTTGAGAAAAGGACTGATTGAGTTTTTGTTTGGGCCATAAGATTGGCTTCCACTGTTATTTTCTGCTGGTATCAGACCATTTTTTTCCATTTTTGGCATTTACATACAGATGATAAAAAATTAAGGATGGATTTCACATGTTATCAGAAAGTAACTGTTACAGAAATTGCCCATGTTATGGTTAGGGCTAAAAAAAAACCACTCAAATTTTGCTTGCCCTGGGCAAGTCTTAGTTTGCTATTTTAATAATTTAGTTGGCAGACAACTCGCCTGAGCTGTTACCTACATGTATCAGGAGAAAAAGTTGCTTAGGCACCCAGAAGGAAAATGTACTTGTCCGGGACAATGTAGCTTGCGAGCAGGCTCACTTGTTGCTCTAGGCCCACGGGAAACGAGAAAGGGCGATGGAGGGCGGGGAGAATGGGGCGAGGAAAAGTGAGCCTGCACGCGAGCATTTGACTTTTGAATTCCGCCCCTCGCGAGGTGTCAGGTCGGCATTTCACATGTGTCAGATTACTATCCAATAGGAGCGAAGCGAAATGTAAACAAACATAGCAGCGCATTGCATAGCCCATTGCAGAAACGTGAGAGGACTGGGACGAGTTTCTTATATTGATTAGATTGAAAATCTAAACATTTCAACTGAAATGTTACTGAATGAAAAGCTACCCAGCCAAGTTTGAGAGTTTTCAGTTGAAAATTGTTCAAATGGGAGAATCTCAAAAGTTGCAAAATTCCATACAAATCCTTATAATTTTGTGGCTTGTCTACCCAATCCATACAAACTCTCTATTTTAGGTGATATTTAAAGAGCTACCATTTTGCCATTTTCCTCCTCTAAATACTTCTATTCTAGGTAAATATTCTCAAATTTAGTTGATCTTTCATTTGAACATCTTAGTTTTTCAAACAAACGGAAAACAACCATACTCTTTCCCAGTCCTCTCACGTTTCTGCAATTGCCTATGTGGAGACTTTCGCGAGGATGGTTAAACTTTCTTCATGGAGGGCACGGAAACCCTGAAGAAACCCGTGAAAAAAGAGTGAATCAAGCGAACGATTGTTGCCGAATGTGCAAATGTTCCTTCAAGTATGGAACCGGAAAATCTGGTCGGATGTCCACACAAAATTTGTATGTAGCCTCAAATCGCGATGGCAGCCATGCTGAAGTTTTGGCCTCGATGTGCGAGAACATTGGTGTTACATTTATTAATCCCCGAGTTTGTCCGAACGTGTTTGTCTTCCGTGCGGCCGCAAAATTGCCCTTCCTTAATCTGGTCTTTGATCAGGCTTATCAACGGGCAAATAACTAAAATCACACTGTTCGGATGCAATCCTTCTGAAATCTTCTGTTCAATCGCCGCCGAGAACAGCTGAAAAATAAAACTCTTGTCGAAACCGGTCGGCATCACAGCGAAAACATCCCTTCCTTCAAGAAGACAATTCACAGCTATTTTCTGCTCTTGCTTTAGTTCAAAATTGACCGAAAGCTTGAGGAACGCTCCTTAAACATAGTCTACGGATGCCATCCGTATTGTGAAATGCAGTATTACACAATCTATTGCCCTGGTTTTTGTAACTTGTCATTTTTAACCAATCGGATCGCTGCGTTCGTCAGCGAACATGGGGATATCAAAACTCAAAAGCTCGCGTGCAGGCTCACTTTTCCTCGCCTCGTTCTCCCCGCCCTCTGTCGCCCTTTCGCATTTCCCATGGGCCTACAACAACAAGTGAGCCTGCTCGCTGGCTAGGGACAATGGGAAGGCACTCTTTTTGAGCCCTGTATGGCGAGGAGGGCAGATTGTAAAATAATGTGAAAACACGCATACTGTAATCCTTAATTTATTTCTAAATAAACTTACTACTTGCTTAGAGTGGTTTTCAAATCACTCTGGCCGATCTCAAAGAACACAGACAACTCAATGAACAAATAAAAACTCAATGTATATACATGTTGCTGACACGAAGCACGAGAAAGAGTGTGCAAGCGACTTGTGATTGATTTTGGCTTTACTTCTGATTGGATCAAGAAGTGGCATGTGTTGTTCAAGCCAATTGGGTAGTGTAATAAATAATGAAAAACCGAAAATACTTGAGAAATTTCTCCAATATTGTGGTTATGTGTTAAATCCTTAAAGGATTACATGTATGTTTTAAAGTCCCCAGAGGATTCTCAACAGATATTTTTGTCATCATTACCAAGTTTTGGAATAACCACCAAAGAAAAAATTACAACCTGCAGCTATTTTGCCCTGAATGCTGTAAGAAAGGGAACTGGTAACTCTCTTTAATTAGATATGTTTTGTTGTTTTCTGCTAGCTAAGTTTCTGTCTGCAACACTTTCTCTATGATCACATTTTGTCATTTTGCACATAAATTTACATGCATGAAAAAGGGATTTGACATGGATATACTTATCTTAATGTCGCCAGCACTGATGACGAGCCTGTGATGACCGATGAGGAAAGGTTAGCAGCCATCGCCAAGCAGTATGCTGTGTTGAATAACAGAACATCAGGTAGCATTTTGAAATTACTTAATAATAGAAGTTTTTAAATAAAAATCAGGAGAACAATGATATCTTCACACCTGTAGAAAGTAAAACATACTTAGTGGGGGGATATGGTACCCAGCCGGAGTGGTTAAGATAATATTTCCAGAAAATAGGATCCTCTTATTATGCCTTACGCATTTCCTCATTTTGGTTAGCCTTGGAATTGCAATACGATAAGTAATCAAATAAAATAAAATTAAGTTTGTTTGGGAAGTATCATTCAGTTCATTTATTAAAGTGCCTATAAAGTAAAAAATTATTGTTGCTTATTTGAAAGGCTTTTCAAAGTAAAGAAGAATGGGGTTTTCCTTTTTGAAATATCTTTTTTCGTTCTAGAGATATTTACGTTTTTGTATTATGCAAATGAGGGAAGTGATGACATCATAAATCGTTTCACTTGAAAAGTAAAACACTGAATCATTAATATCTCCAGAAATATTGGAGCAGTGTTCTTCAAACTTGGCACCAGAAATATACATCACAAAAGGAACAGAATGACACCTACCATTTTGTTACCATGGCAATACTCTTGGCTCCAGTCTCTCTCTGTGAAAAACCAAATATGCCCATTTGCAACCCTTTGAAAAGGGACAGAGGGTCTTGCTCGGAACACACATGGTTCCCATATTGACTTAACTCTCCCCATTAGATTGTTGAGAGTGGATGATCGTTGTTTAAGATAAAATCTGAGAATTTTAGTTTTAATTAAAACACGACCAGCGGCATAACCGTTGTCATGGCAACGGCACAACAGGTCTTTTGTTTCTTTTACGATGTACATTTCTGGTGCCAAGTTTGAAGGCCACTGCTTTAATATTCTAGAGATATGCTTGATTGAGTGTTGGACTGTTTTAGTGGAACCACCTATGACGTCATCACTCATAATACAAAAACGTGAATATCTCTAAAACGAAAAAAGGTATTCCAAAGATGAAAACGCCATTCTACTTTACGCTGAAAATCCTTTCAAATCAGCAGCAATTATTTTTTACTTCATAGGCACTTTAAATCAAAGCAGTAGTCGTCTGACATTTTACTCCTGCCCAATTCTTCTTATGACCCCAAAAAAGACTTTCCTGTTGTTACTTTCTTCAACCTAGAATCTGAGAGTGTGTGATCACAACAACAGTGTAACAGCTCTCTGACTCAACATTAACAACCTATGAGCTCAGTTTGTATTAAGAGTATGATCCATGGTTCGCTATTGTTATTTGTCAATGTGCTGGCATCATGACAGTATGCCCTTGTGTAGTAGGAAATAAATGACTATTGCTATTTTCATAGGTAAATATTAGCAAACAGCATATTGCTTTAACTGTACTGTTAGTAATTTCTTTTTATTCCATCTTCAGGCAGTTTTGTCGACTTTGTCAGCATCTTAAATCAATACTGCCAGAAAAACCGAATAAATGTACCTAAATATGGTGAAGCACCAGGGGTGCAGGGAGGCTTTGGAGCACAAGTTTTAGTGAAGGGAGAGATATTTACCACCATGAAATATTGCTTGACCAAGAAGGAAGCACGTCATGATGCTGCCAAGTGTGCTCTTTTGGGTCTCAACATTCCTGTAGGTAGGTGACGTCTGCATATGAGCCAAGTGGTCTATCAGACCAGTACTTATCTCCGATTTATGTAACCCGAAGTAACCAGGAGTATTTCTACTCCCCCTGAATGGGATGCTAGTCCATCGGTTGTGTTGCTCCCCAGCATTGATTTGCCAGTAGTGTGACCATTGGCTGATGTTATTCTCAGTGGTGATGAGATCAGTTCCTTCGAGTATGGCCAACTGGTCTGCCTTGTGCACGCTGTGATAATTGATTTTCTTAACCATGTTCTGCTCGTTGTGTAGTCCCAGGAAATGGCCATACTCATTGCAAGGAAGGCATGTTTTCAATGGCAAGTGTGAAGTTAAATCAATTGGAATGTCAAAAAAAAATCAACATTTTCTGAAAGAACACATTTCTAATTTAGATTCTCTTCCATTCAAGAGCCTCTCTCCACACAGGTGTATAAATGGTAGAGAACTTTTAACTTTAACTTGAGATGAGCCACGCTCCATTTTGTACAAAAATGGCTATTGATTACATGATTATTAGAAAGTGCTAAATCTATATAGACCTATAGTGTAATAGACAAACTTTTAAAGGTGATGAAAGGTTTTTTTTTTCAAAAATCACACTAGTCTTATAATTACTGTGTGGAAACAATGTTAAGTAATAAATTATTGCCATGTTTTTTTGACCAGTTGACCCAACACCCAACAAACCAATGGCTGCAAGAACAGCCATGGACCATCAGCGATTAAGAGAAACACATGAGTTACAGCTGCTAAATGACGCAGGGCAGCCACAGCCAAGAGGGAGGGGAAAGCAAGTCTTGAAACCTCCAAGCTCCTTTTCCAGTTCTGCCACTGGCCCACCAATGACACAACAGCCTTCCCAGAATGGTGCTCCCATGATGAGAATAAATGAGGTAAATCTCACAATAATTAGTAGAATACTACTAGTATACTAATGCAAATGCTGTAATCTGATTGCCTGAGCCATTGCACACTATCAGCTATTAGTGTTCAGTGGCTTGTTGTGGTCGACAAAAGTGTAACGTTTCCTTGTTTCACTGAAGTTTTGAAAGAATATTTAGAAACAAATGAATAAACAAATTTTTGAGAAGACTAAAAGGAGAGGATTTACGTTTTCTTGAATTAAAAAAGCGTGAACGTTTTGATAGAAACTGATAAGCACGTGTACAAAACTGCAAATGTCAAATTGACAATTTATTCAGTCCGTGCGAGTTAACAGAAATAATTGGAATCGTTATTTGAAGGAAATTTCAGTTAGAATTCTACTAAAACAATTAGATTATTCGCTCTCCATTTCTATGAGGTGATAGTTGATTCGGTCTTCGGCCTCGTCAACTATCATCTCATAGAAATCTCAAGCTTATAATCTAATTGTTAATTAGAAACAACTTTAACAGGTCAGATGTTTCACTGCCAGGTTTTGGTACAGTACACCTGTACATTAATTTGACTCTTTAACCCATTGACACCTGTACCAGCCATAACTGGCCATGACAACCAAAATTGGCATCATCAAGCAGGAGGAATAGGTCTTTACAGTGATACCCAGATCAGAGTGATCAGCTCAATGGAGCCTGAAAAATGCTCAGAAATTTGAGTAAAAAACTTGCAGCAAACTTTCCTGCGACTACACTTAGCTACTCCATGGTAAAATTCGATGCTTTCTCAGGCATTTTTTAACTGGAAGCAAGGCAAGTAGAAGTTCAATCACTGCAGCAAAAATATAAAAGGAGAAAAATGAAAGGTGAAAAAAATTTTAAAAAAAAACACTGAAAAGCTCAGACATAAGTCACTTTTTCGTCAAATCTCAAAATTTTGATTTCTGCACATGCCCAAGCAAAAATGTTGTAACCATGCGATGCTGGTGGAAAGAAAGGCATGCTGTTATGTTGCAAATGCCTTTTTGAGTAGATTGGAGCTAATTTGGCTCATATCCAGGCTAAAAATCTCCAAAAGTCCAAAAAATGTGTTTTGGCAGCTCCGGGAGTCAACCACAATGGGTGTTAAGTGGTATATTGGAGAGGTTAAATGAGATAAATTTGAGATATTTACATGATTTCATCTCCACCATGTTCAGTTTTTGCATTTTCAGTTTAAAATGAAAACTATGCAAAGTTTGATTTAATCAATACCTTAAGTTTTAAGAATAGTTGTTTTTCACTGTGTAGAGAGGGGCTAGTACAAAACAAAACCTAATAGCCAAATCTAAATCTTTACTTGGTGACAATAAGCAAGTTACATGTATCAGTTGACAGTGCATTCCAGTCCCTGGTCAAGGCACTACTGACAGCATTATCTCAGGGCTAAGGAGCAAATCACATCATGATGGTGTGACAACTTTTGGAGTACTTTGAAGTAATTGGGCTCTACTTTGATTTAATGATAACAACTGGAAACTAAACAAGTGCTTCAATGAAGATTTGCCAAAAATAGGGCTTCTCTCACTGACTTCCTCAACTGGTTTATCTAACAGCAATCGCATCCAGACAGGGAAAGAGTGAACTTTTGAATTAGATGTTTAAAGTCACTCAATGTATATTTATCATTTTGTGACAGTGACATCTTGTTATTTGTATACTTGTGTAAGTAGTCAGGGCTAGAGAAGTAGAGGATTGATGCTGTTCTTTGTATTGTTGCTCAAGGGAGTGTCAGAGGAACTTGGAGTCCAATCTGGGACTTTTTCTGTTGATAGGTCTTGCTGAATCAAAGGGTTAAGTAGATCTTGCTAACACGAGAATAATATCCTGGAAGTTATGATGTATTTAAATATTTGATTGTCAAATTTTAGACAGTTAATGGAACATCGGGAGAGGATGATGATGACTGGACAACAGTGGGTAGAAAAGGTATAGCAGACTTTGTAGTAAGAGTATTTTTTTTCACACGAGTGTCAAAAGTAATTAAGATTTGCTTTGGTTTTGTCTAACTACATTACATGCTTTTAAAAAACCTTGAACCTCTTTGTCATCCAATCAAGAGTAGAAGCAAACTGATTGTGACTTGTTTGCAAATGTTTCCCTGTGCTCTGTCTCATATTTGCTTGGATTTTTTATTGGTTAGCTGAATTGTCTGTGCTGTTTGCAATTGGCCAGAACGATTACTTTGGTTTTGCAATACTCAAATGGAAAGCATGCTCTTATCTATTAATATGTAATACATGAACTACCATAATCACCACTGTCATTGGCCATCTCTCATAGGCTGCATGATCAAAAACAGCAAAGTAATATCACTTGAAAAAAAATATTGGTGGTGTTGTCCAAACAAAGATGTTTAAATGACTCCAAAAATCAATAATATGAGAGTATCACAGTCATTATTTTCACTGAATGTGGATGTCTAAAAATTTGTTTCCGATGAAAATGAATGAAAACTGGTCCTCAGAAAGACATGTAGGGCATGGAAATGAGAACTTGATTGACTCTGATATTCTTTCAAAGTAGAGTATGTATTTAAGTGTTTGTCAAGCAGTTTGGAGAACACTGATGTTGATCTCAAAGGTAAAATATTTTTATCTATCGCTATTTATTTACAGGGGTCAAGAATCCTGTTTATCAACATTCCCTCAAGATGGCAGGGCGTGGTAGGGGCATGCCAAAAAAGTGATTCATGTTTGGCTCGTCAGTGGTGCACTAAACACACCAGATATGCTTCCAACTAGCAAGCTCCATGCAATTTTCTTGTTAAAGCTAAGCAAGGAAGCCCACCTGTTTAGACCTCTTACTTTTGCTTGGATTATTGTGTTAAAACAGTTAACTCATCCAAAATGGACATACTCCCAAGCGTACAACTGACAGTCATCTACCTGGAAACGAAAGAGTGTGACACCCTGAAATAGAGCAGGGACCAACTTAATGTGAACATGAAGGAGATGTCCATTATGAGAAATGTTCATGCAACACCCACTAGCTGTTTAACCGCAGATGTGACCAGTATCAATGTTAACATTTTTTTTAAGATTGTGCTTTTAGAATATACTTTTAACTATTGAATTACTATTTTTGGGGGGGAGGGTGGAGATGAGAGTAGCAGAAATGAAGAGAAGTGCTTTTTTTACTGTTTTATGTTCAGCCTTGACTGTGATTATAAATAAGAATAGGAAAATTGATTTTAGAAATTGCCTTAATTATCATCACACTAATTCTCTTAATGTAGAAATTATGGACTTCGAAAAGGAATCTGTAAGTTGAAGTGAGGGCTTAAAGGATTATTGATGTTAGATGGAATAGATGATCTGCAGGCAAGTCATACCAATGTGACAGGAAAAATGTTTTTAATATAAGATACTAAATCTTTATACAGTTCATAACCAAATGTAAACCAAATGTAAATATGTTAATACTACATGTAGCTTTGAATATTCATTAAACTCTCACATCCATTGGGCTTGCCTGCAGCTCCTTGATCATGATTTTTTAGGTTCAGGGGTAGTCAGAAAGTGTTATTAATAAAATTTGTTGCTGTTTAAAATAATTTGTAATTTATATACCAGTGGCCAATAAAGAGGCAGCAGTATTTCTTAACAAGTTTGAACTAGATAAAGCTCACTTTGTGTTCACATTTGCTTTGTGAATTAAATGCCCATCTTGAACTCCACCAGGTTATGAAGTGACTAACTATGTTGTTACATGCCAAATGGAATACTACTCCACACAGGGTTACCCTAAGTCATTTTGTCAGGTTTGCTCTAATGTCATTATATTAAAAAAAAATTACCCCATCACACTGCCCTCAGCCCAACCCTATATTTTTTACTCATTCAAGGCCCCCGTTTTCTACCCAATACAAAAAGTATCAAAGGCCAGTTAACCAGGGCCATTCTAACTTCTCAACACACCAACAATCTAAAAGAAAGCGTTTTTAATTGGAAAAGTTTAATTACTTATTTCCAATATTTGGCAATCTCCTTGTAGGAACACACAAGTGACTTGCGCCTCCATCAAATTACAAATATAACAGTTCTTCAGGATTCTTAACTATTTCGGCCTTTCTAGCACAAAGCCACCTTTTGCCGTCACTGGATGGAAAGTGCCAGGAATCTCCAGTAGTTTGAACATGAGCAGGAGTGTCAAAATTTTTCACATTCTGAAAAAGTGATAAAGGATATGTTAACAACTTATTATAGCTTGTTGTACCCTCCACTGTTGGCGTCCCTTGTTGTTAACCTAGGTGTTAGAAATATTGTCCAAAAGTAATTAAAAAAAAAAGAAAAACAATTTTCAACGAAACAGAGTTCCAGATGATCTAGCGAGACATTTTCTCTCCTTATACCATATTAATACATAGATTTAGCCAACTCTATAAGCAGAGCCCCTGATTGCAATAATTAAATACATAGAAAAAAGAAGATTTATTTTTCTTGAATCAGAAAATTAAGAAATGATCAACTGTGAACATGTAATTGTTCAGCGTGTAGTTTTGCTTTTTCCGGTTAAATTTTAACAAACTATAACCAATAAGTGTAACCAAGATTGTAAAAATTACATACGCAATATCAGCGATGTTCCAAAATACGATTGTGCAAGGAATATGTCAGAAGAAAAGTGAACAATGTGCCAGGGGTTATTTTGTGCCGAAATTTGCCTTCACATGTACTCCCTCCTCCCCCCAGTGTAATAACCTAACTTAAGCCTGTGATCAAATCGAAAAACCAGTATTGGGTCAGCGGTCAACTTAAAAAAAAAGCAACCTTGATGAGCTCATAATCTGAGCCTGTGACATGGTCATGTGATACTGGTCAGTGGATACCTTGTTTTGACAGGTGTCAATCAACCATAACATGGATGTCCAATGTCAAACATGTAGCTATGCTAATGGTGCTACTCTCTTATTTTTCAAAGTATTGGGCTTGGCTTGTGTTTGTATGGAGGTACGGACAGTCACCTGACAGCAAAAATTTTTGAGATTGATAGGTTACCAAATTTTCTAAGGTATGTTAATAAGTAATAGTAATTGGACCAAGTGGGGTACAATTCAGGGAGTAATTGCACGAGTAATTTCAAACTTGGACAAGCATGGGGCTGATTTGAAATTACGAGCACAATCATTCCCTGAATTGCACAACGCGAGATCCAATTACTAATTAATCGTGTCTATAACAAATTTCAGCATTAAAAATATCTTTTGAGAATGTATTTTGAGTGAAAACATCTGCAACCCTTTTATTGTGAAGGAAGCCATTAAAGCGCACACAACTGATGTGTGAATCAAGTGGGTAACCCATTACAAAAAGTTCAAATTGGATACCTGTAATTGGACACCATGTAATTGTCTGCCGATTACGTGACAAAGAGGCACATGGAGAACCAATCACAATCAAGAATTTTGTTATAGACACGATTAAGAAATTAATGGAATAGAAAGATTCTACAGTACAAAATACTTGGAAGAAGTACAGGATTACAAGGATGGAAACAACTTGCGGTTCATAAAATTTCAGGATTGCATTCTGGTGAAAGTTTGTAACGTTTTGTAATGATCATTCTTTGCTTTCACCACTTTTGATGTTTCTTTTTTGTGTCAACTGAGGCTGGAAATGCTCAAATTTTCAGCTCAGCGGAAAAAAATTGGTCTGCAGTTGCAAGAATGTGCCAGATCCAAGTTTCCAACTTGCAAGATTGCATTCTGGTGAAAGTTTGTAACGTTTAGCATTATTTTAAGTGTTAAGAGTAACTGTTGATCTTTCTTTGCTTTCACCACTTTTGATGTTTCTTTTTTGTGTCAATTCAGGCTGGAAAAGCTCAAATTTTCAGCTCAGCTTAAAAACATTGGTCTGCAGGTGCAAGAATGTGCCAGATCCAAGTTTCCAACTTGCAAGATTGCATTCTGGTGAAAGTTTGTAATGTTTAGCATTATGTTAAGTGTTAAGAGTAACTGTTGATCATTCTTTGCTTTCACCACTTTTGATGTTTCTTTTTTGTTTCAATTCAGGCTGGAAAAGCTCAAATTTTCAGCTCAGCTTAAAAAAAATTGGTCTGCAGGTGCAAGAATGTGTCAGATCCAAGTTTTCCACTTGCAAGCGTTAATATTGGCAGGTATAATCTCTACGTTCATTGATTGCATTCCTGAGAATATTGACGTCTGCATAAGGAGATCCCCTTTTATTACCTCAAAAAAACAACTACAACTTACAACAAAAACAAGTACATACTGAAAATACTGGCTTGTCCAGATGAAATCCCTCCATCTTCCACTGGTAGTGCTGCTGCCATCGCTTAAACTGAGCTCTCATAACTAAATTCATGTTATGGATGTGGTCAGCAAACATGTCCGACGACACCATGATGGTACCTGGTCCACAATGCATGGCAGCAACGAGGAAGTACACATCATCATAGGGACTGGAAGGTTCAGTATGCAAAAAAATAAAGAGAAAATTGTTAAAAATCATGACTTGTAAGTGATATCAAGTGTTTGTTCATGATCCTGTGTCCTCAAATAAAGACAAAACAACAGCAAGATTTAAAAAGTGTTGCTAAAAAATATCCATTAAAATATATTTTCATCAGCAGACCAAGCAGATGGCGCATGATCAGGAGGTTTACAAGCAAGGGGAGCATTTATTATATATAACTACCATTTACATTAGTTTAGAATTTACTTAGTAAGGATACTAACATGAATGCTAGCATCTGATGGCTGAGCTATCGTACACTACCAGCCATTAAAAAAGCGGGGGACAGGGCTTGAAAAAAGTGCCATCCGGTCGTCTGGTACAAGTAGATTTTCCTTCTGGACAAGTGGCCTTTCATTCTCACTTGCCCAATGGGCAAGGAATCAGGCAAGTCGTTTGCTAAGTATAGCATTAAAAGTGCAAGTTAAGACTTGCCCAGGGCAAGTAAAATTTGAGAGCTACTTGCCACAAGGGCAAGCTGGAATTCAAGATTTTTTTAGCTCTGGGGAGGGATATTCTAATTAGAAATATTGCTGAATAATCAATTCTGGAGAAGAGTTACACAGACATTTACTGTTAAGTGACTTTCAAACCTAAAGCATATTAATATTTAATGACCTGATTAACACACTTACACCACTGTTAGTTTCAAATGATAATTCATTCTGCTTGTGATCAGTCTCACTAAAGTATGTACTTTATGTAGCACTAATAATTATGAAAGTGAAGAATCATCATCTCAGTATATTTTCCAATTGGAAAGAAGAAGCCTGAAAAAAGTTAGTAGCCTGCGAAAACAGCCATCCTTCTTCGCTCCCGGCCCGAGTGGCATTTCGCGAGAAGGACGTCTGCGATTTACTGCCGAAAATTCCATACTGATGACGCAAATCTGTCCCGAATCTGGTCTTGAACGCTGATTGGTTCGATCGATAATTATACATAACTAAGTCGTAAATATGCGGGACATGGAATATTCTCACCAAAACAAATGTGTGTTATTAAATGGGGTTGACAGACCCACATGACTCCATTTGGCATTTGTAAATTTGCCGTTCTCTTTTTGGTCGCTCAACCATTTTTGTTGCTTCACTCTTGTTTATGAAGGACACTTCATCTTGTGTTGAAAGGAGGATTTTCCAGTAGAGTTGAGCCATTAGACCATGCTATGGTAAATATTTAGAGGTCACAGGTCTGCATGATCTCCGCTATTGTCTCCTTGTCGCTTCGTCGAGTCTGACACATCTGTAATTTGCCTTGTGTTAATGCATTGTTCAGGCTCATTTCTATTTCAAGAAGAGATGTGTTTTTAAGTCTCGAAGTATTTGCTTTGAGAATCAAACAAGAGGTTCACAGGAGGTACTGTTGTATTTGCTTTCGAGGGACAAAGTATGAAATTTGCCACAAACATGTTGCTTACTTGCATTCTATATTGTGACACCAGGTGCGGCTGTGATTTAGAGCTGTTTGCAAGCACAGTAGGTATATTCTTATCACGGATATCATATTTGTCGTCGTACGTTCTTCTTCCGAGACATTGTAGCTTTACTTTCGAGAAAGCTATACGTTTGTCTAGAGATATTATGCTTCTTGCAGCTATTCAAAAAAAAGTTTTCACCAAGAAATTGTCGACTACGAGAGGTCATTCCCACAGTAATAATGTTAACCACTAACCTCTGTCACTTCTTGATTTGCTTTTTACATGACAGACAGCAAAACGAAAATGTGAAAAGAAGTGAATTTGTCAAGTTTGACGGGGGGAAAGTCGAACAAATGTTCGAGATATCGCGGTAACTTTTGCAGGAGCTCCTCACATTGTATCTGTCGCCCTTTTCAGTGCCTCTTCTGCAAAGAATACAAGTTTCTTCCTGATCATGAATATTCATCTCTTCAGGGAAAAAACCGCTTGGTCCTCCAATTTGAAAGCAAATGTTAATTTATGCCTATTTTGAGGATTTAGGCAACATTACAAAGTTCACACTTACGTCATCAGTATTGAATTTTCGGCAGTAAATCGCAAATGTCGTTCTCGCGAAACACCACTCGGGCCGGGAGCGAAGAAGGACAGCTGTTTTTGCAGGCTAAAAAATCATGGCTTCAAGGGGATTCGAACCCGTGACCTCCGTGATACCGATAGCTACCAACTGAGCTATGAAGCCACACATTGGGAGCGAGGTCGATCTATTGAGTTCATATCTTTCCGTGAGGAATGAAATGATGTAATGTACATACGAAATAATTCATATATGAACTGCAGTTGTAGATGAAAGTGGAGAATGATCATCGCAGTATATGAAGCCCTGATTTTTTTCAGGCTTCTTCTTAACAATTGATTAAATTGGAAAATATACTGTGATGATCATTCTTCACTTTCATCTGCAACCGCAGTTCATATATGAATTATTTCGTATGTACATTACATTATTTCATTCCTTACGGGAAGATATGAACTCAATAGATTGACCTCGCTCCCAATGTGTGGCTTCATAGCTCAGTTGGTAGAGCATCGCACTGGTATCGCGGAGGTCACGGGTTCGAATGCCATTGAAGCTCTGATTTTTTCAGGCTTCTTCTTTCCAATTGCTTAAATTTGAAAATATACTGTGATGATCATTCTTCACTTTCATCAACAACCGCAGTTCATATATGAATTATTTTGTATGTACATTACATCACTAATAATTTTACTGAAAAAATAACAGAAAATCATTAATTCAAGTAAAATTAGTTAGAATTCCGCATAAACAATACAATAGATTATTTGTGCTCTTGCTTTCTATGAGATATAGTTGATTTCACATTCAGTCTCATCAACTATAATTATTGTCTCACCTCATAGCAACAATAACAATGTGTAGTTCCAGAAAATATGCATAACTTTCCCACGGAAGGGTTTTTTCTAAGACAACCTTACCCATCTGGAAATTTCAATTAAGCTTCATATATTTCTTTAAATTTTTTGGTCTTACAGAGTCCCCACTCCACCTCCCCAGGAAATTCCATTCCCTTCTGTGGGGGAGTAGGCTGGGATATCTTCTGGAAATGCACAATTTACACGTGGGCACAATCATTTCTCAGGCAACAAAAAGAAGGATTTATCTAGATAATCGCCAACCAACAATTTCCAAGACTGTGTGATAACATTGAAAAACAATTACCTTTGGTCCAATAAAAACACACCGCAGTGTTCAGTGAGAAAGTCTATAGCTTTACCAAATCTTGTTTGTGTACCTGGTCTATATCGTTTAGGAAATTTCATAGGTCCAGAACCCACAGCCAAGACTTTCTTGTTTTGTTTCAGAAAGTGATGAGCCACCTTTTTCACCTAGAAAATAATGAAAAAAAGTTTAAAAACACTTGGTAAAATTTTATATTAAAATACTATACTATGCAAAACAATGAATCAATAATGGACCAGCTATAGAACAATTTGATTTATTGATTTTAGTCCTCTTAACTAAACTTAGTCATATAATAAATGTTATAATTAGCAATTATTGAATGAGGCTGAGTAGGATATGAACAATTCTCCAGAACAAGGAGGGTGTTATCCACAGAGGCCGAAGGCCAAGGTGGATAATACCCTCCGAGATCTGCAGAATTCTTCATATCCTACGAAAGCCAAATTCAATAATTGCTTTATTATTCATTCAAAATATTTCCCCGTTCTTAAAGGAGTTTTGCCATTTTGCTCTTTGTTTTTTGCTCACTAAAAATAACATAATATCATCCCCAGGTTTTCTCGGTCAACGGTTCAATAATCTGCAGCGGGCTGCACTTTTGACGTCATTGATTCAATATGGCGAAGATTCTTTCCAAATTTGGTGAACAGCATCCAGTTAAAGGTAAATTATGCGCGTGGTTTTAATCAATCAGACACAGGGAAATATTTTGAATGAATAATAATATAATATAAATGGTTACCTTTTCAGCATCAAATCTATAACCACCAAAAAATCCAATGTTGAGTGAATCCAAAACAACATCATATCGTCCTGATGTCTCAATAAACCGAACTATGCTTTCAGGAAATTTATGATACCCTGGAAATATATTATCCACATAATTTCCACTAGTAGTGAAAATCCGCACTTCTGACGGTTCTTTGCGATGCTCCCACAAGTGTGACACAAGAGGGTATTTAAGCTCTTGCAGTTCTTCTTCAGAATATTCACCAGTCTCTAATTTCTGCTTACAGACTTGGCAGTGAAATCTAGTGTAAGGAACCCATGCAAATTTAATATTAGTACAAGATGACACTAGTTTAAATTTAAGACTGACAGCTAAGACCAAAGCTTCACACAACATTGCTAACTCTATCTGATGTCACACTTGCCTGTACCACCAACATGTACTACTAGTATGATCAGGTGAACTTGTGTACAGACAAATGGGCCAAAAATTCCAGTAAGCCCTAGCTCCCTCCAGGCAGAAGGAAGAACACAGACCTTACGAACAAGGTTTTACTATGAGAACTTTGCAGCTACATGTACACAATAGAGGAGTTTTCCATTGAGTGTTGTATTTAGCCAAAAGCAAAGTAATCACTCTGGTCAATAGCAATGGACAGAGACGGTCCAATAAATCAATCAAAACTTCAAGCAAAATACATGTACATGTAAATGGTGCAGAGTGTGAGAAAGTCATGATTGGTTTCGGTTTTACCTCGACTGGCTAAGAAAGTGGTGTGAGTTTCTTAAAGTGCCACTAAGACGAAAATCGCATTCTTCAAATCTGAGTCATTTTAAGACATAGTCAAGTAGCCTGTACAAGAGTAAAAATGCTGTTTACTGTTTTCAAATATCTCTTTTCGTTCCAGAGATATTCAAGTTTATAAATTTGCAAATTAGCCAAGTGATGATGTCTTTACACTCAACTGCATTTTGATCAAATATGATAAACAAGGATATCTCAGTCAATTTGCAAGATAAATGTTTGAATTTTTACAGTACGATTCTACTAGAGGTGCGCCACAATACGAACTTAACAATTTTTGTTACCATGGCAACATACTAGGCTCCAGACCTCCACAATATTAAAGGCTTTTCTGACCACTTTTAGGGTTCTATATTGATATTTACCAATGGTGCCTCATCTGCTTAATCCAACAAGCATATAAATACATTAGGTTTAGTTCATAGCCTTGTTTAATGTTTTCCAAGCTTAAAATCACTAAAATATTGATATCAGGCTGGAGGGGACTGGAAAAGAGTGGGTTGCTATGGGAACGGAAATTGTTATAGCTGTAGATGTAGATGTGTTGCATTTAGAACCACTAACCTACGAAATTTCAATGGTTTCTCTAAAAATTGACCGAGATTGCGCTATTTATATACTTCATGTAATATTTGGTTGAGTGTATGACATATCATCAGTAATCTCATTTGCATATTTTACTCATTTTTCACACTTAAATATCTCCTGAACCAATGCAGATATTTGTAAATGGTAAACAACGTTTTTAATCTTTCAAAGAATTCTATGAGATTAACCTAAAAAAATCAAGGGGTAAAAATTTGATCATAGTAGCACTTTAAGCCAATCACTTAATAAATATATGTGGTAATGCAAAACCAAAACAAGTACAAACTACATTTGATGCTCAAGTGAAAACTACTCTAATAACCACCAACCAGAAAATTAAACAGAAATGTTCAATTGTGATTATTCAAACTTAGCTATTCAAACTCCCTGTCCCCAAAGTCACTTCTCTTCAATTTGCATTTTGTGTTTTCAGTTATTTACTATTGACTATTTTAAACTCAGCGATTTTAACCTTCCCACTATTTTGAGCTGAATTTTTGTTTTCCTCAGTCGAAAATCAACCCTTTCATGTTTGTATCTCATAAAAAAATTGGTCATGAAAAACAAAAGCTGTTTGCTGGGCAATGGAGAGAGCTTACGTTTCTGAAGGAGTGGACCATGAAGTTATCCATCTGGGACTCCTTTGACTGCAAATCAAAACAGTACAAGTTTAGTTCAAGAAAATGTGTGTTGTATATAAATTAGGAGGTACATGTACTATCAAAAATAATCATTGCCTAAGAACATTTCACAAAACTGTGTATTATTCCCTGGTCGGTGAGTTGGTCAATCACTCAGTCAGTCGGCTGGTCACCCAGACAGTCATTCAGCCATTGACAATCCATCAAAATCAATGGCATTTTTTTAATCCGGTGCTTTGCTTCATATGGGGGGCTCTCTAGTGAACCATCCAAATCACTTTCTTATTTCATTTTTAATAGTTATTCTTTTTTATCCCTACTCGCTTAGGAGGTTGGTTGGACGCATCTTGATATGCCTTAATGTGACGGCGTGATGCCGTTAGTGAGTTCATATGTGATGCATTAATGTGACAGCGCGATGCTGTTAGTGAGTTCATATGAGCCAGCACGTGGCTGTGTAGCCGCGCGATGCGGTTCCAGTCAATACCCACAATTTGACCCTTGCTCACCACAGAGTCTCCAGTAGCTCAGTGGTAGAGCATCCGACTAGATCACGGAGGGTCGTGGGTTCAAATCCCATCTGGGGCTCGGATTTTTTCCGAGTCTACGTGTCTCCTAGAATTTACGTAATTTCATGTTGTTGTTATTTCTCTGTTAGTATACTCACTTAGGAGGTTGGTTGGACGCATCTTGATATGCCTTAATGTGACGGCGTGATGCCGTTAGTGAGTTCATATGTGATGCATTAATGTGACAGCGCGATGCTGTTAGTGAGTTCATATGAGCCAGCACGTGGCTGTGTAGCCGCGCGATGCGGTTCCAGTCAATACCCACAATTTGACCCTTGCTCACCACAGAGTCTCCAGTAGCTCAGTGGTAGAGCATCCGACTAGATCACGGAGGGTCGTGGGTTCAAATCCCATCTGGGGCTCGGATTTTTTCCGAGTCTACGTGTCTCCTAGAATTTACGTAATTTCATGTTGTTGTTATTTCTCTGTTAGTATATCCCTAACTTATTCTTGTTATTAGTGCTAAGCAACTGCTTGTCATTAAATTGTTTTTAGAAATGTCATGCAATCAGTCATGCAGTCTATCAGCCACTTAATCATTAACTCATATATGAAAGTTGTCATGTCCAGCCGTTGCTCAGGGGTGGCGAAGAGGGAGGACTACATTGTACATGTAAGGAAGGAAGGAAGGAATTAATAAATGAATGAATGGTTGACTGACGGACAGACAGATGAACTGACTGACTGATGGTGGACAGACAGAGTGAAGGGGAAGGAGGGAATGAATGAATGAATGAACTTTCTTCCATTACGAAATTCTAGTTCAGGTAAAATAGCTAATCTCCCATGTAGGCGTTTTTGCAGAAGTAATGCCTCTCAAGTAATTTTTAATCATGGTATCTTGTGGTTAATGCTGCCACATGGAAATGTGGTAAATGTTTTCTTGCATGGTGAAAAGCATGTGTACATTAACTTAAAGCAATTGGGCTGTCCATGTCCAATTTGAGTCACGGCTAGACCCTCCCGGAAATTCTGAAGCCAGGAGTGATCTAAGGATATCTTAAGAGGGATTAGCTCGAGAAAAGGCCTATATGAGGGACTAAACTCTCTCAGCCTTCATCTTTTCTTGAGTTCAGCCATTGTTAGAGCTTACCTGTCAAACCACATCTTAACTACTTCCAGAGTGTCGTTGCTCAATGGGTCCCGATAAGCTCGAAATTCACGAAAAATCTCCAACACCTTGTCTTGCAACTGTTTACTGTCTTGACCTGTGCAAGCCCGAACTAGCGATGTATGTATATCAATGTTTCTCTCACGAACAACCCCCGACTTCTCCATTTCCTCCAGACACGAGAACGCTCCCATAAGATCGCCTCTTTGGGTAAATGCTTCCACAAAAGGTACATAGTGGCGAGCTGTAGGAGTTAGACCGTCCTTAATCATCTCATCGAACATAGTTTTATAATTGGCCATGTGACTCGAACTGGAGTACAGTTTGGCCAGAACAGAGTATGTGGAGTAGCTCTTAGGAATATCATGTTTCTCCATGAGATCTTTTAGCGCAAAAGCTGCCTCATTCCTGTCATAATATGACAACCAGTATAACGTACTGTCTACAGACGCTATCTGGTACTGTTTAGGAAGGCGAAGGAATTGTTTAAATAGCTCTGGTATTTCATTTGGTGTGCCTGATGTCTTACAGAAGTTACGAATGCCCGAACGTACTAAACGGGAGTAAGTGCGCGCCACTTCTCTGGACTCCTCAGTTTCAGTCTCTGGAATTTTGCCCTGTGATCCTGAAGCCGAAGAAGAGGATCTTACTCCTCGTATAATGTACTTCCTAAAATCAGCAGCAGTCTCATCGATTAATCGTACGCTACGCTGAAAAATTTTCCACGCAGACATGACGGCCATGTTGGTTCATACATGTAAGACCATTCTCATCCCCAGGGCCGCCCGTCCCTCAGCCGTTTTAGCCTCGTCGCCTTGAAGACTACAAGCCCCCCCCCCCCCCCCCCACCACACACACACACCTCGAAAAAATCATGACCTTTCTCTCGCTTTGCTGAGCGGTGCTTCTCCCGTATTTTTTCGAGCGCTATTTTTCGCGCTGCGCTCCAACAAACTGAACAACTTGAAGAGATCAAGGTGTATCAAAGAAAAGCCTTTTTTAAACATTTCCTGAAAAAGTCAGGCCGTGCCTGACGAAATATTGGAAATTATATACAGTTAACCCCAACCGTACGTCAGTTTTTTCAAGCCTTTGCATTTGCTGATCAGAACCTACCAGGTTCCGGTACTTTTGACTTGTCCGTTGGCCCTTTCTAGAGTTTGAAGTCCTTTTTTAAACCTTTATTATTTAAAATTAAAACAAACAAGTCAATTAAGGCGGGGTAAACATGAATAGGCGTGAAATTTGAAGTGATATAAACAAGGAAATTGTTAGGATTAAGATGGGTTGGAAACGCTACCAGACAGTTGACCCCCGCAATAGAGAGCCCCTGGTTGCTAGGGGACTGTTTGGTTTCCGTCTACTAATTCTTCACTTCAAATTTCAATTTTCTAAACCCATCAAATCTTCAACATTTCATATTTTCCTCAATTTAACCTATCCTTTGAGAAAAAATATCTCTTTCCCAAAATG